>JAWRVZ010000064.1:600000-892500 GCA_037043235.1 Rhodeus uyekii
GATAGCTATTGCCATTCATTTGTTCTGTGACTTACATAGTTCTTTATTAAGGCTGACACATACAATAAATTCAGAAGCCTGTTACGGCAGAGAATGCAAGGCACAATTCAGTCATTGTATAAGCCTTTGGCCAGCAGGACTGCCAGAGTGGGAGAGAGAGAGAGCACTGAGCAATGGCACCCTTCAATTGATGTGATTTTTCACTTCCACGTTAGGAGCAGCATTTACATACATGTGGTTGAAACTGAGCTCTGCTATACTTTCCTCTTCATCATTACTTACTACAGTTAAAGAGCTTCAAAAAGTGAATCTAAACTCAGCTCTTCTGGGTACATGAAGCAAAACATGAAGCTTTTTTATGAGGATTATAGCATGCAGTTGTATTATTTGACAAAATATACTGTAAGCAACTGAAATATTGTGATTAATCTGGTGCATAAACTCCTAAAAACTGAAGGTTATTCTGAATGCTTGCTGACCTTTTTGGGATGTGCTTTGGATAAAATGCAGGACAGTCTGTGTAAAAACAACTGGGTGTTGTTGAGAAAAGTGTCTCGCAGTCCCAAAATGCTGCCAAAAATTCAATAAGTGGAATATTCGCCTGGAAAGAACCTTTTGTGTATTGTCTGTAAGTGAATATCTCTGTGTGTGAGTTAGGCTGGAAACATACTCAAAGTCAGGGGTTCCCAATACATCTATCGCAATCTACCAGCCGATTGCAAAGGTAGTCTGGGTAGATCGCATGGAATTAACAAAGTAGACGTCAACCCATTCGTCGTCATTATGAAATTTCTCACTTGATTGACGTACAGGGCAGCCAGTGTAACATCTGACAGTCATTTCTCTCACAGATAACTTCAAAAGCAAAAATGTACTTTTATGAGTACTTTTTACAACTTTTATGAGTTGTATTGTGCAATTATAGTTCATGTAGTTACAAGCTAGCTGCAAGCTGCACCAACATATATTTTGCATATAAAGAATTCTCAATATATTCATAAATAAGTATATGCTTTGTATTTTTATAAGTAGATCATTTTGACTTGGTCATTTTACAAGTAGCTCATTAGCCAAAAAAGTGTGGGCACCCCTTGCTCCAAGTGAACAAACCAAGATGAGAGCGAGAGAAATGCTGCCTTGGCAACTAGCTGACAAAAAATAATTTTCGTTGAGGTTTTAAAGCTAAAGGGGAAAATACTAACCTAAAAAGTCCATGCAATTAAACCATTTATAGGCTATTTTCTTGCATCCAGGGGAAGTTTAATTTATAAATGTGTATAGCTCATGAGTGGAGTTCGCTTAGTGAAGTTCTCAGTTGAATTACTTTGAATATTCAACCTTGTTTGAGATGTTCCCTTTCAAGGGAACTCGAGCTGCGTCATCGCTATGGGAACGGCCCCGCGTCATCAACTCTTGAAGCACAATAGAAAACACCTGTGAGAATGACGCGGATGACGTCATGAGCCAGGAAACAAAAGGCACGCCGAAACCGGCACCGACAGCTTTTTCGTCTTCAACAAGCACTAGAAAGCTTGTGTAGCAAGAGTTTTCAGTATGGCAGAAAGTTTTACGATGCGTGTTTCCCTTCTCCCATTTATTACTGGCGGGATACGCACACTTTACGAGTGTCATGCAGGGGGGTAGAGCATGCACTGGCAGTGCTCAAGGGCGGTGCCTGTGCGGATTGTGAGCGGTTTCCACTGCTAACTCTCTGCTCTCGCCTAGCAACCTTCGGGGAGGCTGCTAGAGCGCGTGGTCCTCGTGGCATGGGTCCCGCTGCCGCTGAGGCGTTGCGGTGGTCCCGGTCATGGGGATCACATATGTTCTCCCGGATATACCCCCCTTCCCCCGGGCTTCCGGAGCTCGTCCGAGGATGAGCCCCGTAGACTCGGGGGATGAAAACTCTCTACTGCGGCAGTCCAGTTTCGAGGAGCTGGGTATTGTCGGTATTAGAAAAAGAAGAAAGAAAGCGCTGTGTGTCTCCATGCCTGTGTACCCACGCAAGCAGGAGGCACACAGTCTTTCATCGTATTGTGCTCAGTCAGTGTTTATTTCACTGGCTGCACTACATCTCGCAGTCAGCGCTCGGGGGCGCTGGCGGCGGGTATTGTGAGCACAGTTTCGATCTCGCTGCTGCTGAGGCTCAGTGACCTTGATCATCCTTGACCATCCTTGATGCTGGGTTCACGAGGAAGCATGTCTTGTGTGTATTGTGGTACAGTGGACGCTGTGTTTGCCTTTCATGCATTAGACCCGGGTTCGAGATTCACTCTGATGCACTTTTTCAGCTCTGAGGAACTGTATTTAGCGTCTGGACTGAGAGAGCAAAATGAAGTATTGCTACCATGCTACCTGGTTTCCTGAGGACGCCAGGTTGCACTGGGCTCAAGCTAGATTTCCCGCTTTTTCAAGCGGATGTTCGGAAAATATCGGAGCCTCGAGGGGCTGGTTCCTTTTTTTTAGAGTTTCTGGCAGTTGCCAGGCTTCTCTCAGTCTGCAAAAAAAAAAAGGAAAGCGCTGTGTGTCTCCCTGCCTGTGTACCCACGCAAGCAGGAGGCACACAGTCTTGCTCGTATCGCTCGAGGGCACTGGCTGCGGATATTGTAACAGTAACAATTTCGCATATTATACTGCATTTACCTTTCACGCGAGAGACCCGGGTTCGAAACCCACTCTGTGCACTTTTCCAGCTTTGAGGAGCTGTATTAGCGTCTGACTGGAGCAAAACGAAGATATATTTGCTGATCGCGTGCCCCGAGTCCAGTTTAGAAGAAAAGGGATTTCACGTGTGAAAAGTGCGCAGATATGGCAAACTTCCTAACTGCACCTTCACTAATCTTGGGCACTGCGCCTTCAAGATATCCATGTTCTGAACCTCATCATGGCTCAGTCATGGCAGTTAGTAGTTCGGCATCGAGGTGTCGTTCTCGCTCGATGGAAGGTGCGGGGGAGGGCTAGTCTTACATGGTCTGCGTTCGAGGGCGTCGACTGTGTAGGTTGCCATTCCTGTCTGACAGTCTTCGAGGAGACTGTACAGACTTGCGGTTTAGGTCCTGCTGCAGCTGAGGCTCAGCGGCGATCGCTATCGCGGGGACTTCTCAAGTTCCGGAAGCACGCCCTGTGCGGTTTCTTCCGACTTGATTAACAACGACCTAGCTCTGAGGAGTTGGGCATTGTATTCACAAAAGTGCCAGACTTCTCTCAGCCTGCCTACGCACTGTGGTAGATGGGTGTGTGGTCAGCGCGGTTGGATCAGTTTCCCGCACTACCTTCCAAAAAGGGAAAGAAAGTAAAGCCTTATCGGTTCTGAGGAACAGACAGTGTCGTTGTGACGCTTTCATTTGGGTGTGTAGGCCCTCTGCTGGGGGGCCACCTCCCTGAGCGTCTTTTAGAGACTGATTAGTGCTGGCAATGATACCAAATCCGTGCGCCTCAACATCATTTGTTTCCTAGAAAGGAACTGACACAGGTGGAGCAGGTTCTGTTGCTATCATTTTTACCCGGGAGGTCCCGGGCGATGGTTGCCATACCTCCCTTTCAGTGAAAGGTCTATAGAGTTTCCAGCTCCCTTGAGGGGAGAGCCACGTTTCCACGTAGTGTGGGTTTGGGAGTTTGCAGTGTTACTTGGCGAAAGCCTTTAGGTGGCCCCAGGTCGTCAGCAGCCGAGCTTGGCCGGTCAGTCGCCCCTCTTCAAGCTCTGCTCCCTGTAATAGGTCCTGGTAGCCAGCATGTTGTGACGCATTTACTAGGGTGCTTTGGATCCCCTCCGGGGGACCATCTCCCTAGGTGTCTCCAGGTTGTTGTCGGTGTCACCTCTGTTTCCCTGTTGCTGGGCTTACTCGCCTTCTGAGGAAGGTTCTACGCGTCACTGGGCTGTGGTCTATCTCCTCGGGAGCCACTTCCCGGTGCGTTGTAGTAGCTCCAGCCGTGCTCTGGCCTAGGCTTGACGGTTGTTGTAGCTCGATGCGTGATGGACCCCTTAGGCAGGTGCCTTAAACCAGACCATTTCAGGAGTGTCTCTAGAGAGATGTGACTCTAACAACGAACGAATCTGGTACCGGGCAGCACTGTAGTGCTCAAGTCCCCGTTGGGTTTCGGTTCACCTCGCCTACGCCTTGTTACCTTCGGGTCTTGGCGGTCTTGCGGCTGTAGTGGCGGCTCCACGGCTTTCAATGGCGACACACTTGAGGTGCGGTGGTCCCTCCCCGGAGGGCCATCACCTTGGGGCTCCTGGGGCTCCACTTCCCAAGCTCGCTTTGCTGGGCCGGGGGCAGCGACTGCAGCCACAGAGTTTCATGGTTAACTCCTACGCATGGTGTGAGCTCCCAGCTTCCCTGAGGGGGGAGCCACCGTTGTGCCGCGTAGTTAGTTCCTGGGAGTACGCTGTCCTGCCACGGCCGAAGCCTTTGGCCCCGTGGCATCAGCAGTTGAGCTTGGGCGGTCAACCGCCCCTTTTTCAAGCTCTCCTCCCTGAATGTGAGTCGGCAAGGCGTGACGCATGTTTAGGCCACTCTGGATCCCCCTGGGACCATTGCCCTAGGCATCTTCAGGAGGTTTATGTTATCAATTCCGATTTTCCCCTGTTGTTGCCATGCCTCCCTCTCAGTTTAAGACCTACGCATGGGGTGAGTTTTCCAGCTTCCCTGGGGGGGAGCCACCGTTGTTCCGCGTAGTAAGTTTTGGTATGCTGTCCTGCCACGGCCGAAGCCATTGGCCCCGTGGCATCAGCAGTTGAGCTTGGGCGGTCATCCGTCCCTCTTCAAGCTCTTCTCCCTATATATATATATATATATATATATATATATATATATATATATGGTCCTGGTAGCCAGCGGTTTGGAGCATTTACTGGAGGGTCCCCTTCGGGGGGCCATCTCCCTAGCGTCTCCAGGGTGGTGTCAGCATTAGCCCGGGAGGCCCCGGGCGCCTCGTTATTCCCCTGGTGCCGGGCGTACCTACCTTCTGAGGAAGGTTCTACGCGTCACTGGGTTGTGGTCGGTCTTCTGCTTGGAGCCACTTCCCGGTGCGTAGTAGTAGCTCCAGCTGTGCTCTGGCCTAGGCCTGACGGCTGTTGTAGCCCAGTGCGTGATGGACCTCCTTGGCGATAAGGTGGCCTAGGCAAGTGCCTCAAATCAGACCATTTCGAGAAGTGCCTCAAGTCAGGTTTAACTCTCACTACTTACGGATCTGGGCCGGGCAGCACAACAGTGCTTAAGTCCCCATATGTATTTCGGGCTCACCTCGCCTATGCCTTGTTACCTTCAGGTTTTAGGCGGTCTTGTGGTTGGGTGGCTGCTCCTCGGCTGGCGCTGCGATGCGCAGTCTGTCGGTGGCCCTCTCTCCCGCATGCCGTGCTTGTTTCAGACGTTTGCAAGCTGTCGGTGCCGGTTTTGGCGTGCCTTTTGTTTCCTGGCTCATGACGTCATCCGCGTCATTCTCACAGGTGTTTTCTATTGTGCTTCAAGAGTTGATGACGCGGGGGCGTTCCCATAGCGATGACGCAGCGTCTCGTTCCCTCTCAGGGAACTATGGTTACATACGTAACCTGAGACATTTCTTCAAAAGTTCTATTAGAGAAATAAAACTAGACACAAATAAAACGATTGTTGACACAGTACGAGTACATAGCTGTAGCATTAACGTGGACAGCACAGCACATAATTAAAATAATATGACGATAAATGTATGAAAATTTAATTGCAGACTGTCATATATTGGCAAATCAATTCAAGACATTGAGATATAACCTTTTTTTCTGAGAATTTCAAGTTTCAAATTGAACTTGTTTTCTAAGAGAAACAATTGAGAATACAAAAATCGCATTGTGATTGTACTTTTCTATGTGTAGCCATGCAATATTGAGAATTCTTCATAAATGTGTAACAATGCATAAAGTTGTGCTTTCGTACTGTAGCTTGAAATGTTCAGTCGCATATTTGCATAGAATGTGACCTAGGAAGTCCAGAAACAGTCTTCTTAAACCAGCATCAAGCAAATTCAGCTTCCACCTATCCCTGTCATTGCTGAAAAACAGACTGCTGAGAGAAATCTGTGAGTAATTTCTGCAGTAATCTGTGTAGAGATCTGCTGCGCTGAGGGCCCAGAGCCAACCCACTACACCAAGGGACGTTTTAGTTCCCATTCCCCACACAGAAAAACGTATTAGTGCTAAGAGAGAGAAAGAGTGATTAGCCAATCATGCCATTAGTGCAGTCTATGAGCCAAGCCTCTGGGTGAGCACTCTTACAATGCAACAGGCCATGTTATCCAGGATTATCAATTATTATGATAAGGATCGATAATGAAATCACACCGAGTCAACTACTTGAGGAATTGTGGGGGGTTTATCAACCATGAAGATCCACTGGGGGTTTTGGAATGTGTGACGAAACATGCCACACACAGATATTCCATCTATAACGTAGGCAGTTCCTTAAATAAGAGTGAACATATATAGTAAATGTATGTATAGTAAATCAAAGACATAATGGTTTGATCCAAAATTAATAATGCAAGCTTTAATAATGAAATTATCCAAATAGTGCAAACACATATGTGGTGATTTTAATGTAACATATTGTATTCTATTGTGTATTCTATCTTATGTGAGTTGAGCATTTCCTGGTCATTGTTTTTAGTGTTGTATTATAAGGACTATGAATACATACATCACACAATACCACATTGTATGCATGTAGGAATGCTCATATATGCCTTTTCCCCATCTGTCTTTCCACTTTTATCTATCTATTTGTAAATTCCCTTCTGAGCGTCTGAATGCATTACAAGGAATTTATTTGTACTATGAAATAAAGCAACTTTTTGACTTTAAGCATTTTGCCTCTATCACACTAAGATGGAAATGCAGTTTTTTATTTGATTAAATGTCTAAATCGTCATAACTTGCGGATTTTTTGGACTGCTTGAGTCCCTGCTTGACATATTGCCTACATGTGAACAGTGTTTGTGTGCTTGTGCATTACAATATGTGCATATGATATGAGGACAAGGTCATTATATATTGTAAACAATGGCAAACTGAGTTTAGTATTAGTACAGGGGAATCCGGTTATCTCGACGGCCTCGGGGGTGGCAAAAAAGCATTGAGATAACCGATGATCGAGATAACCAACAGCCAATATGCCAATTTATTAAATTAGCATATTTGTGAGGTCATCACGCTGTACTAGATTGCATACTTTCTTGCGTTCTGCCTATCTAATGTGCTTTCTCAACAAATTTTTAATAACCAGGTTCTTTAATCCACAGTGGCGCTGAGCAGAGCGTACGTCAGAACAGAAGCAGGGGTGTGTGTGTGTTTATCGAAGCCTCATATTCATTGGTCGGTAACCACTCGTTACCGACCAATGTCAAAATATTTGAGAAAACCAGTCAAATCAGAGAAGGCAGGCTTTATGTGCACACAGAAGCGGATGAGGCTGAGCGCAAATTTTACCGTCTGTGAGTGCTTTGGGATGGGGCCCACGGCAACACTTGCTGCTCGTTGAGAAGAGTAAGAACGAAATGGGCTTTCACTTCAGAGAGTCTCCAAAAGTCTCCAGTAACTTCCAGTAAGTCGTTAGATTTGTCGCTAGTCGCATTTTTGAAAATGTTTCGCTAGAGTGGTCTGAAAACTCGCTAAATATAGCGACAAAGGCGCTAAGTTGGCAACACTGTGTGAGTTCTTCTCTGGCAGGCTTCTTCTGCGCTTCACTGTGAGTGAAGCGTCACTGACAGAGCGACCATATGGACCGCGATCCACGTGCAACGCAAACTCAGCGCATGCGCAGTGAACTAGGTACCATCATTAGTCACGAGATAACCATGTGAAGTGGCGAATTTGTCCCTCTTTTGTGCTCGAGATATTAGGGTTCAGCGACATAAAAGAATTGACATAACCAATAAGAAAATGCTAAGACAATGAGGGAGTTTGGCGGTTCCACTTCAAAAACGTCAACAAAATTGGGTTGGCGAGTTAACCGAGGTCGAGATAAGTGAACTCCACTGTATTACTCCCTCTCATTTCACATCACATATACTGTACAGTATGAGTCCTCCAGAAATGTATGGACACACAGTAGTCCATATTCCTTCTCATACTCTCCATTAGATTTAAAAGAAATGTCTGCACTCTTAACGACCGGACCGTTAAAAGCATTCCATCCAACTAGAAGCAAAATTCACGCCAGATTTCAATTTCAATTTACAGATTTTGAACAGAACATTAATGTTTCTTTGTTTAATTTTGCCAGTTCAGATACACAACTAGTCACCCCCTCCTCTGTGGCATTGCACTGAAAACAATTACTGTTTCGACAAAGCAGGCAGAAAGATGCACTGATATCTACTGTTTGTATTTTTTCGGACATATGCAACTGAACACAGGTCGTTTTCCAACCAGCCTTGAGTGAATTCACTGTAAATAAACAGTGTGGCAGTCTACATAGTCTCACTCTTCCATAGGTAAACACTTAACGGGAAAAGTCCATTTAGCCACAATTGCACTAAAAACATGTAATCAGCCGAACAAAGTTTTCTCTCATTTTATACTGTGTTTATTTACCCCGTCGCTTTTTCACGACTGGCAAGCGTCTGTGCATAGAATTATTTATTATTTTTCTTAGAGACCAGACAGCTGGATTCTTTGGTGCAGCCAAGGTGTTTTGTTGTCCAGAGCGGCAGAGATCTGAAACGCAAGAAAGATAAACACATGTACATTTAAAGTACAGTGACATTCAGAAGTGTGTCTGCTCTGGCTGACATCATGCTAGAACAGATAAACAACTGAAATATATCTATATGGGTGTGTTTATAGTTTTAGAATGTACAAAGACGCACCGAAGTAATGTAATTCACATGTGTTTTGACAGCATCTTAAAATATAAATCTGAAGCTTCCATACCAACTACAGTGCATTATCCACATTCCACAGCAATGACATGTCGATATCTGTCAGGAAACCAGTTTCCTCTTCACAGTTCCATTAATCATCTTTCAAAATCCAAATGTAAACACTGTGCATTTGCCAGTGTACATTTTCGTTTGTTCTTGGGAGGTTAAAAGTGGGATTTATTCGTCTGCTTCCCTAAAGAATAAAAAGGCTTTTATAATAGCTCAGTTATTTCTCAAACAGCAAAGAGATCAAATGAAGAGGAAAAATATGTTTCACTTTATTTTGATGGTCCCTTTAACACATACTGTTGACTATAAGTAAAGGGCCAGTACTCTCATTAGAGTGTTAATAGAGTACTAGACTAGTAGGATTTGGGTTAGAATTAGTTGACATGTAGTTGCAAAGTTACTTGGAGTCTTGGAGGACCATTAAAAGTAAGAGTTAGCAGATATTAACCAAACAGTCTATTAATACTCTAATGAGAGTTAGTTGACGAAGTTAATATTAAATGTCAGGTTTGAGGAAGCGAGGACTCAGTACTGCAGGTGGAAGGACTTTTTATTGACCAAAAACAAAACTCAAACAAAACTACCCTGTGAGGGAAAAACAAGACCGACTTACTAAAGAACTTTAACTGGCATAACTGAAGGGAAGAGAAACAGGACAGGAAGCATAACACGAAAAAAAGACACAACACAGGACAGCAAACACAAAGGGCTTAAATACACACAGGAGGAAGGGTAATTGAAAGAGGTGGGGCAAATAAAACTAATGACAAGGACACAAGGTGGGAGGAGAACACCATGACAAGACATGAACATGCAGCCGATGCGGACGCATCAAACAAAGACGACACACAGCTGGTGACAACCAAACTGCGCGCGCAACACCAAAACACAACATGAAAGCACGCGGCCGATGAAAACACAAGGCTTCCTCTCGTTTCTGTGTGCACCGTTGTAGCACGCGGTTCAAGCAAAGCCTGAAACTGCGCCCACTCTCATAATTTAGTGTGTGCGAGAACGAGTAACCACTCGGCTCGTGAGCTCACGACAAGCACGAACACACGAGTTATGAATGTCCGAATCCTGACACAAAACTGAATCAGACCAAAGTATTGGGATCGTACATCATAACACGCACACAATATGGTACACAGACAAGAGCGCGCGTGGCTCGAACCATCGAATCCGCGCGCACACACACCAAACACAAGACATTACGGTAGTGTCAGAGCTCTGTCACAACACCAAGAGATTGACTAGACAAAATGTGGCAGAACCCTGAGATTAATATAACTATACGTATAGTCCACAGAATATTCATTGGGGACCATCAATTTCATCTTGTCTTAAAACCTAGAGCTTTCCTGAAGCTCAAACAGCATGGCACTTGCAATACCAAGGTCATGGGTTCAATTCCCAGTGAACTGATTAGAACGTCAATGTGTATCTTGAATGCAATATAATTCACTTTGGAGAAAAGGGTCTGCCAAATGGACAAATGTACATTAACAGAATTCAAATGATCTGAAAGGTTCTATCCGCATTAATTTTACAGTATGGCTATATATTCTTACAGCGAGCCAGCAAATATCTAATTTGTTCTTATATTTGTTTCTCCCAAGGAATATTAAATCTAAGTTGATGAAACATAACTGAGAACTTTGAGTCTCCTGAGCTATGAGAGAACAACCCGTGAGCAATAAAAGTTTCCATTCTGTCTATTTTCAGCTTTGAAAAATATCAAATGTAACTTGAGCTGAATAAATCAAATACTTCAGTGACTGAGATATTTTATACATAGATCCCAGAGTGAGATGTCTTGTTGCATGTGGAGCAAAATAAAATATGAAATATGATATATGAATATTTAGGAAAAAGAGAAAGGATTGGAGAAAGAAAAGACAACAGACAGGAGATTGCTGATGACTTAATGGGGGGGTGTTGTTGCAGAGAAATTGTTGCAGAGAAAATTTGTTTAAAGTGTAATATTAGCCAGCTGGTGGACACACTCTTGCTTGTGCCTCAATAATGAGAGAAGCATTTGTGAGTGTGCATGTTTTATCCACTAAAAGAGAAATAAAAGAGTAAGGTGTTCTGAGTAATGGTGCAGGTGTTAGAAATGTGTTTAGCTTCACATCACTGTGACCTAAAAACCATACCATAAAAGTTCAAAACGAATGGCTTCACGTTAATAACAGCAGGTTAAATAGAAAAGAGATGAGCTGCATGCAGTAAATCATGTATGGGCAAACTATTTCATGTTGCACATGGAAAGGATTAAGACCATACTATAAGTAAAACGTTTGCTTTGATACTTTAAATATGCACTTTAGGTGTTTAGGAAGATCATAAGATCTGCCAATCATTGCCCACCGGTTCAGACATGTTCAATATGTCCTAACATAATTTATTCATATTAAATTCTGCTTTAGTGTTATGTTCAAAACTACAGCCACTGTGCGAGATCTTTCCCAGATAAACACCCCAAATGAATGTCTGCACCAAGACACTGGGTGTTAACAAAAGCTGTCAGGCCGGAAAAAAATTCAACATTTTGAATTTTTGCAGGAGCACACATAATGCATAATGATGTGAACTTGTTGTTGCATTAAAAAAAAAAAACTCTATTAAATCCGACTCCATTGCAGTGTTTAATAGTGAATTGTATAATCTTGGTGGATACACAAACAGCTAAAAATACAAGTTATGATTGTTTTGTAACAGGTTTCCATAAAAACATCCCTTGACTGTCATTGGTCTGGACAAAAGTAAAGCTCTGCCCAAAACTCAGTCTATTGGTTGAATCAAGTTGCTGTTTAACAAGCAACCTTTACTCTTGTTTAAATGTTGCAAGGGAATCAACTGTCAATCTTGTAGCTGCATAATTGAGATAGATGTATTTTATATATTAAAAATGCATAGATATAGTCTTTCTAAAGACATTGCACACTTAACCTTTAAAATTGCACATTTCAATCTAAAGTGTCCTCATACTAAACTCAACCCTCCAGTCCAAAGATGGGTGTTTCTTGCCATAATGTTCTCACAATTCCAACAAGGGTCTTCACCTTTCATTCCTATCCTTTCCTCTCTCTTGTGCTCTGATTCCACCCATGCCTTGAGCTTTTCCACTTTGGCATGAAACCCAATGGACACTTTTCCTTGTAAATCATATAAAAAGCCAGCTAGTTGATTCAATAACCTAATCAGCTGAGGGTATTCATTTTCATTTGGACAAACCCTGAAATGATCTGCTAGCAATGGTTTTCCACTGAAAATATCACTCTTAACCTTTCTCCCTTTTGCTGGTTTAGTGTGTGTGTATATCTCTCATAATGTCAATCATTTTAAGTCTCCAGCTCCAGTTAATTAGTGTGAATATCCCCAGCCTCTTCAAATCAGAATAATGAGGCAGCTCCTGGGTCATTCCTGTTATGCAGTATCTATTAAACTTTTACAAAGTGAACAATATGTTTGTGCTGTGATTTTAGAAGGCATTTCTATTCAATTGATAGAAGATCTTTCAGAAATATGGTCAAGATCAGACACTGTATTTGTTAATTATAATTTGATTATTTGGCTAGAATAATAGAAGGATCAGAATCCATTAAATGATCCTACTTATGTTTGTCTTGTGGTTTTCCCTCCAAAATGATCACAAAGGAGCAGGCATTTGAAGCGGGGAAACATTTGTATATTAAAGGAATATTACACACACACACACACACACACACAAAAGGATGAAAACCTATACATTTAAAAAACATACATTTTTTTATCTAAAAAAGTTCAGATTAGACAAACAGACAGAAAAACTGAAATAGTTATTTACAAAATATTGATCTTCTATTATAATTATGATATTGTAATAAAAATAATATGATTTAATTTAATATTCTAATGTTTTATCCATTATATAAGGACAGATAGATCATGAAAATGCACTGCAGAGTACAATAATCCTCCTCTCTCTTGTGTCTACTCTCTCCTCCAATCTTTTCTCCTGTCATACTAGCGGCTGTGTACTGGGGTGGCAGTGGCATTAGGTCAAAGTCCCACAGCTTGTGACAATGAGGAAAAGAGGGTGAGAAACATGGGATCGGCACTTCCTGCCTAACTAGTGACTGACAGACACCACTGTGCTTTGTCCTCCTCCCACTGGTGCTTAGGTCTACTGGCCCTTCTATGGCCTGGGCGTTGCTATGATGGACAGATAGCCATTTAAACTAAGGGGGGAAGAGAAGCTAAAGCAAAGATCACAAATCCAAATCAAAAACCTGAGGGAAAAATCACCTTACATTCATTATGAAATCAAAATAGGCAATTCTTATTTTTTATGAAGTATTGCAGTATTTATTATTAATTATTTATCCTTGCACATCAACATAAATTCCCCTCCATCTCGCAATTAAATGTTTACTGGCATGAGGGCAGGATAACCTGTCACTCACATGGGTTCAATCAATTCCCAATGGACAAAATCAAGTTCCATCATTTTCAAACCAGTCTAAGGAGGTTAGATGTCATGGATGTTTAGCTAATCAACTAGCGGTTCTTCTCCCCTGTACAGTTGACAAATGACCAAAACTGCATAGGAAAAGAAAATGTACCATATTAACAATACAATACTACAAGTGAAGCACAAAATTGAGTCAAGTTTTAGCATTAAACAATGGCTGCAGGGCAAGTTTGGGGAGGAAGTGTTAGTTATGTAAGAAAGCATGTTCAAAGAGTACACAGAATGAGTGTGAATCCTGGCGGATACTGATATGGACACAATATATGCTTTGTAAATCCTTCAATACTTCCAATGCGATTGTGTTTCTGAACGCATTGAAAACAATATTCTTCCAATCAACAAGATGATGCTGTCAAGTTCTTCTGCCTCCTAATAATCCTCCATGTCTATAGGACAAGTGTTACACCCCACATTTAAAGACAACAAATATGTTCAGAGCCCAAGTGTTCTATATTGGCAAGGATTCGTAATACACATTATTAATTTTTTATTGCAAACACAGTTTTTGCCTAAGGCAAGCTGTCATTGGCCAGTATTTTGCTGTAGAGTGATCTTAGCATTAAGACTTCATTACAGAGTCAACTCTACTAATTACTCAGCAAGATAAGAAAATTTGACCCAGCCTCCCCAGCAATCTCTCTTTTTTTTTTGGAATATGCGTTTTTATTACTGTAGTCCTCCTTCCACAGAGATTGGCATCAATGAAAATGAGAGAGAGAGAATGCAGCACAGTATATTCCCGGTTTGTATGCAATGCCTGTGGTCCGCTCTAACTGTTGTACACTTCTCCCCCTTATCGGCCATCTGTACTCTAGAGGAAAGCTGGACAGGACCCCACAGGCCGTCCATACTGCTGCCTGCCAGTAAAATACATTTGAGCACCTATCAGATCTGTAAATTGAGTGCGATAGCCAACTCATTTTGTTTTCTTTCTTGAAATATTATTACCCATAGGTAAATCTCTGACATGTATTTATGTTTAAAACAAGAACACTTTGTGTGCACCTTTGAGTGACAAATATGTGAGCACTGCCATTTTCCTATCATTGGATGATTGAGAAATATTAGAAGTGTTTAGTAGAAATATGTAAACGTTCTTAAATCAAGATATATATACTGGAGATGCTCAATGACTTAAGATATGAAGTCTTGTTTTATGACTAAAAAACTGTAAAAAAAATAAAGTGAGGTTATTCTAAACCAAAATGAAATATCTACCAATTAAAAATAATTCAAATTCAAAGGAGGAAAAAGTTTATTTTTACTACCCCATTGGCATATATCTTTCTTGGTTTCAGTATTAAGTCGCTTTTCTTTCAGAAAACAGAAGTATTTAATTTAATTTTGCTTCTCAAATAAATGTATCTTGATTTAGAAATGTTAGATTTTTTACTGGAAAACCATACAAAAATACTGAATAAGGAAATGTTTTTTTGCACTGTGCCTGTTGAAAATTGAATGTGTGTGATTGTGGATGCCAAATGCACTGTGTGCACATGTGTGTGTTCCACATTCCTCTTAAGAATCTGTTGGACTTCTAGCTGTATCCTGTGAGAGGCTCTAATGACGGTAGTTTGTAATTGTGCTCAGTGGAGTGGGGAGAACTGTTCAGCGATAAACTGTCTGTCCCTGGTTAAGTAAACTCAACGGGTCAGGGGGGAATTGTTTTAGAGATGACCCTTTCTATTCTGTCTGACCAGAAAATGCCATTAAAGACTGAAATAGTTCTGCACGTCTGCCTATGTGCTCATGTTAATATATGTCTCAGTATGCATTCGTGTAGTTATGTGGCTCATGTCCCATACAGTATTTTTACAACCTCAGTAGAACCAAATTTTAAAGTGATTTATGCTGATCTTTAGACCTCGAGGTCCGCATTTAGCAATATAATTGAGATTTAATAGGATTTGTCAAATTCATGACATTTGTATACATTTACTGCAATTAATGAGGGAAAATAAACTGTTTAACATTACAATCTATTATTATTTCTTTTTATATTCACAATAATAATGTCAAATCCCGCTTGACCCTCTGTTTTTGTGTTTTTACCCTGTTTTTATATGTTGCAAATGGGATTTAAATTGTTTAGCACCAGGCACAAATATTCATGTTTTAAAGTAGTGGCAGCCCATGCATTTTATGTCTGAGGCTTTAATGTGATTCATTTAATTAAAAAGCACTATTCACATTAGAACATCACATTGCAGGCAACTTATAGTAACAAAACTGATATTACGAAGACAAAAAGGCTGACGAGACTGAAAGCTAAAGCTAAGCTTGTTGAATCTTCAGTAAATTCGACAAATTAGAAAATATAACAAAAAGCACTTACAAATAATTTAAGTGAAACAATGCAGCTTTTTAAAACATTTTCCAAAAGCATGATCATGCAAAGTATCTCTCACACAGTTCACTCTTAAATTACGTTCATCACTTAGTTATGTGTTTGTAATTGTACTTAATCCTTAACGGAATAATTTAATAATAAATTCGAGCAAGATGCAGAAGTCATCAGAATCAGGAGTACAAATACAAGCAAATGCATAAAGTGTGTTATCTCTCAGAGATTTATATCCGAATACTTAATGAATAAATCAAGTTGCCAAAGTGTCAAGAGTTAACCTCTAATTAAGTTAAATAAATGTTAAAATTTAAACAGAAATTTATATATCATAACTGGAAAGATTTTAGCATTTAGCTGCTGTTCTGAAAAGATACAAAACAATGTTACCACTGTCAGACAGCCTTTATAGAAATTCTGCATTTTATGAATTGGTCTAATCCAAGCAGCACTATAAATATAATTCCATTAATCATATGACCGCTTTGCTCCAGAAACCATCCACAGGATGCAGTCATTTGAAAAGCAAACTTTAATGGAAAAACAATTATGAACAATTCAAAGTCATTCAAAGAGAGTGTCTGACAAGTATAAAAAGGCACAGTTTTGTTTTCGTCTCTTTATTCCTTCTGGTAAGAGTTACATCCAATGGGAAACAAACCAACAATGGTTAACTGTCACCCACTTTTAAAAGCTGAAAACTGTTTAATTCAAGAAATGTGTTAATAATAGCTCAATAATTGATAGTAAGCAGATAAATAGAAAGCTAGATGGATCACTAGAATGCTAGAGAGTTAAAATGATAGATCACTATCTATAGATAGAACGCTAGATGACTAGAGCGATCGATCAAAAGAGATTCTTAGATAGATAGATAGATAGATAGAAAGATAGATAGAGAGCTATAAAGCTGTGTCGGAAGAACGACAGACAGACAGATAGACTGAAATTAAAGTGCTATAATGTACATGTGACTGCGATTTGTATTAGTTTTTTTATATATAAAAAAGGCCAGTTCTTGCCTAAATGACATATTATGTGTCAAACAATTTTGTTATGTTTCAAGTGTTCCTTTCTGTTTCATTTCAAGGTTTATACTCTCTTGCACTGATCAGTCACCTATTTGACCCTCTCTTATTGGTGTCATGGCTGGCAGAAAACCTTATAAATTATTTAAGTTCATGTGTGTGTGTGTGTGTGTGTGTGTGTGTGTCACACATAAGGGGAAAGTAGGCCTATGTGAGAGATCTTAAACAGACCTCCCTCATTAGAAATGCGTAAAATTGATTAACGCTGCACATCAAGAAGCACCCTGGAAAGAAAGGGCCATATGGTCAAATGACTTACTGACACCAATAACACCACCAGCAGCCCCACAGTAAATCTCTACAAACTAATCAGACCAGCAATCCTACGTAACAAAGATTTCAGTTTAAAAGCTGAAAATAATTCCACATGCCGTTAAGACTAAGTAGAACGAAACTGGATATTGGATTAACTCGTTAATTTAAATGTATTTTTCTTTAAAATGGGATGTGTTCAACTCCGAGCTCAGATATCTACAAACAGGAATTAAACTAACTTGGAATGAGTATTGATTTTGCGTGATAGATAGATAGATAGATAGATAGATAGATAGATAGATAGATAGATAGATAGATAGATAGATAGATAGATAGATAGATAGATAGATAGATAGATAGATAGATGTCTGAGGTTACTTTTTAATTGTTAAAATTTGTACTAGCGAAGGTTTATCCTGCTGTAATCGGAGTTTAACGATCCCAATCAATAGCATTTCTTCAACATATCATTGGCCAGATCACACAAACTTCCTGTCCTGCTGTTTTCAAGTTATTGTATCCTCAAGGCTCTTCATGCTAATGTCTACTGTGTGTATGCAGAGAGAGAAAGAGGTTAAAGAGAGAGGTGAGGGGTCACAGGAAGCCCCAGAGTGCTTCATTAAGAGGGGTCATTGTGGGTTAAACTCAGTGCACCTGTGAAGAGTGAACCCAGGGGAGAGAGCGCTCAGAGAAGAGACACACACACACATACATGGTTTCGCTATCTTTGCGGGGACTATATATAGATGTAATGATTTTTATACTGTACAATCTGTGTCTTCTATATCCCAACAATAATCCTACCCCTAAACCTACCCATCACAGAAAACTTTTTGCAGTTTTACATTTTCAAAAAAAAATTGGTCCCCACAATGTAGGTGATTTCAGGTTTTACTATGTTAACATGTTCAATGCATGCATAAACTATGTGAACACACTATGCTCATTTCCATATCAAAGAGTCAGAATGAGGAAAAGGTATAAATACTTGAAAGCATAAATTTTGTATTCTGCAAAGGTTTCAATTCGTATCAAAAAGGTTTTACAGTCTTTTAAAGAATGTTTTCCACTGTTCCACAAACAACTGTCAATCTCAAATTCTCTATAAAATTAACTGAAATGATACCACATAAAGTGCTTCTTTTAGATTAACATTTCAGGAAAAGTAAACTCTTAATCTGCTTCATAAATTGCATAAATTAAATTAGAGGGCTTGATAAGGTTTTATGGATTATAGTTACATATATATATATATATATATATATATAATCTAAGGCTAAAAATTATAGTTTATCATTTTTTACAGTGTAAGATGTCACAAAGTAGAACTGAAAACCCCTTATTTTTAAGGATAACCCATGGGGATCAAAAGTCTGAGACCACTATTGAAAATAATATTTTAAGTGTTAAAACACAAATATGAAACACAAATCAAACATCAAAACACAAATATGAAATGTGAATACATGTTAAAAAGCATCTTATGCCTCAAATTCAATTATTTGATTGGCAACATAGAAACAGTGCAGAATCTTAAATATTTATTTTTCTTAGATCATAATTTCATTTTGTTTGTTTTTTATCCTAAAACTTTATATACCATGAAGATTTTTTAATTCTAAATTTTCAGTTTGGTCTTCACTGTACATTAACTTCACCGAACCAACTAAACAGAATTTCATGAAAACCATAAGGGCAGGTCATGACACCCAGTGACCCAGACTGACATTAATATATACTAATTCCTTAAGAGAGCCTCTTTGTAAAATGACCCCTCGTTGTCGTGGGTTACCCTAGAGCATCCACCACTTACCCTTCAGGCAAGATCTGACAGGTCAACAGTCTAATTGGTCAATATTTCTTCCGTGCTGCATTAAAACCAGCATCAGCTGCCGGAGGAGTACAGAGACCACTGTCATCCTCGCTTTGTCACAGCTGCATGAACCTTAACTAGAACACATTCTCAAAGGACCACCATCATAAAGGACCACCATTTTTATTTTAAGAAGAAATATTTGAAAAAAAGCAGTAAATTATTACATAACTACATATTAATATCGAATACATACATACTACATTCTGTCATTTACATGTATGCATTTGGCAGACGCTTTTATCCAAAGCGACTTACATTTCATTCAAGGAACACATTGACATTTGGATAAGTTCTTGCTTTCCCTGGGAATCGAACCCATGACCTTGGCATTGCAAGCACTAGACTGTTCATGGTTACATATAGTTCATTCAAATAAACGGCTTATCTGTGTGTCTCTGACAGACTCTGTCTCTGTCTCTGACAGAAGAAAATAAAAATGGGTTTGGAATATAATTTTGGTTGAACAATTCATTTAAAATCCGTCTGCATGTTTTATTGCTTAAGCCTGTTTTTATGATTTTGTGTTTGCAATTTAGGAATGTTGTAATATTTTCTAGCAGTCGTCCAGATTAGGCCTGTCCACATCCTCTCAGAACATTATATCTGGCAAAAGTCCTCTCCCCAAGCAGTCCGTCACTACAGGGTTCAGAGCGAACAGCTCAGACTGCATGACCTAACGTCTGCACTCCTGTTTTCAATGGCCATCAAGCATACTTCACTCTACCACAGGGAAAACCTTACATATATTCATACATCTTCCTCATGGGAAAGTCTTCTGTCTATAACTCCCAGCAGACATCAGAAAGAAACCTACTGTCCCTGCTCAACAGGACAAATGCTTCCCTTTCTGACACTGATGGGACACATCCGATATAGGCTAATTCAATTCCCCTCCGTGTCACTGGAGAGCTGCTCTACTGGTTCCATAATCAATTATAATTCTATGATCTTTCCTTTTTCATCTGATTAGCTTCCTGTGAGCATTGCAGTGGTTTCTGGAAGCCATTACAATAATTATGCATATGCAGAGGAGTCGGGTGTGATACATCACACCTGTCCAAAGGACAATGTAATATTAAAGTTTTATTCAACTTCGTCTCTTGAGACCCAAATGTGCTTTTAGAGAGAGAGACCTGGCCAAAAATTACAGCTTAAAACGATATAAACACTGGAAGCAATTAAGAACAAATATGAAATAAATAAATGTGTTAAAGAGAAAACTTGGCAGCAAAGGTAGTTAGCATTAGCCTGTTAGCCCCTGCTGGTGGATGCTGTAACTACAAAAATCATTCTCCATTGACTGCCATTAAAAAGTATCATTTTGTGCCAGAAACAAGTATATTTAGTGCTTCTGAAAGAAATATCTCATGCTCCCCAAGGCTGCAGTTGCTTAAAATGTTTTTAAAATGAATTTAATGAATGAATTTTCAGCAGCCATTACTCCAGTGTCACATGATCCTTGAGAAATCATTCTAACATGTTTGTAAATTTCTAATATGAGCTGGAGTTCAAGAAACATTTCTTATTATTATCAATTGCTTCATTTTATATAAATCATTATACATTTTTATTAGGATTCTTAATGCATCATTCCTGAATAAACCTATTGTCATAGTTTGGGTTTGTTTTGATTCAGGTTTTCCCCATGTGCTTTTTTGTTTTCATCCTAGTCACCTGTGTCCTGTAATCATCTCATTAGCTCTGTCGGCTGTGTCTCATCTCTTTGATTAGTTCCCTGTGTATTTAAGCCATGTGTTTAGTCCTGTCTAGCCATCTGTTGATACCACATTACACCCTAGTTGTGCAGGTCTCAGTATTGTAATTCTAGAAACCTAAGTGCCTTTTTGTTTGTTCAACTTTGTTTTCAATAAAGATGGCTGCGTAGATCCTGTTTGGCCTTTGCCTTCAACCAGCGCGATGTGACACTTATTATATACACTTACTTTCTACGCCTTAAATAGAAACCCAAACTCACTCTCAATTTCTGGGCTAAATTATCAATTGCATTTTCTGAAAATGTAAAGGTTGAAACAAATTCAATTTCAGTATTTTTGAATCCCACATTTTTTGGCAGCACAATCATTATGCATATTAATCAAAAACACTTTCCTGGCTCTATCAATATGCAATATTAATATGCTATCATAGTCTGTTAAAAAATCTTTTTTAAATGCAGAACATATTATGAGGAAGAATGTTACAACAGGGCATTTGGTTTATCCAGATATATTGTTTGGACAAAATAAATTTGTCTAAAAGCGTTTTGAAGAGCTGGCAAAATAATGTTTGATAATTTCTGTTAAGTGCACTATCACTGTAATTTGCTGCGTCCTCCACAACCTATCCATCTAAAATGACTGCAAGACTAAACTCATGTATTTTACAAGTCCACAACATATAGTTGGCAAATTAGCCAAGTGTTTCTCTTATTTCTGTACTGCCCTTGCTTTTCATCAATGAAACGCGCTCATGGAGACCGAACAGTCCTGCACATGTTGTCAATAAATTTTCAATTTTCAATATAAGGAACACACCTCCGGTTTTCTCTTACGCACATATCCATATTGGAACAATCTTGTAAAGCAAGACCAATAAAGTAAATGAAAGCATGTGTACATTCACCTACAGCATCACCAGACATCTGTGATACTGTTTAACCTGAGACCTTTGTTTAAAACCCTGTCTCAAAGAGGAGACAAAAAACAACTGCCAACCACTCAGAGTGAAACATGTGGAGAGAGAGAGAGAGAAAGAATGGTAGCCTTGGCTTTTGAAGTGTTGATGCAGTTGTTACAGCTCTGGTGGTCTTAGACTGACTGACTGGATTTTTAGACAGAAACGCACCTTTGAGAGTACAGGAAGTGACTGAAGACTTTCCACTGAGGGTTCAGGCGTCTTCCATTCCCTCTCTTCTACTTCGTGTTGTCCAGGTGGCAACTTTTCAGTCACACTCTAAATGTGATGGCTAGCAAAAACCAAACCAAATAAACAAGATTAGGGCAAAGAAATGTAGAAGTCCAGGTACTGGTAACTGAATAAAAAAAAAAGATTACTGACCAGAATTTTGGAACAAAGTATACAATGTATTGTAATTATGTTTCTATTTATGTATCTGTATACCGAAGTCTGCAAACTGTTACAGCTCTCCAGAACATTTTTGATCTGCCAGCCTTCATCTGGAATGAACAATCCCTGTCAATTTTCAAAAGCTAGATGAAAACGAATCTCTTCCATGAGCAAAAAATAAATAAATAAAAATCTATGCTTTCACTTTCCTTAGTCCCTAATTTTTCCAACTTATACTACTCCAAGCAATGTCTGAAACTTTATATTGTGAGCATTTCTTGTGTACTTTTGCCTCTTCACAACAAACAGCTTTCTATATTCCTCAGTTGTAAGTCGCTTTGGATAAAAGCATTTGCTAATTGAATAAATGCAGATGTCAGTTAATTTGTCCTGCAAAATAAAAAAAGAGACAAAACATATTTCAAGTTCACTTAAGAAACATCTACATTAAAGCACCATATGATGCAGAAATCCTGTGACAGCATCCTAAATAAGACTAAAAATCAATAATAAATATATATATATATAGAATTGTATTTTTATTTATATTATTATATTTAAGCAAGCATGACAAAACATATTATTGCATTAAAAATGCAAATTAAGATTACAATTGAAAAACACACACAAAAATTGTTTTGAGAAGGAAAAACATAACACTGTTACACAACACTTTACGGCAGTTTACAACTTTACAGATGAAAAAAAGTATTTATTTGGGAAAAATACTGTAGGATTTCAGAATCAACACTACTTTAATTTAAAGTATGTAACTTTTAAAGTCAAATTTAGCATCATGCATGTGTTTTATATATATGTATATGTAGTCTGACAGACTCACAAACACACAATAAATAAACAAACTACTCAACAACAAAAAAAGTTAAGAAAAAAAGTATGTGACGACAGACAATGGAAACCAAAATCAAAACACTGAAGGCTGGATTCAAAATCATACCAAAAAACTATAAATAAATAAAAACTGAATTACGGGCTGATACATCTTGCATGAAATTGTCAGTAGTGTGTATGGCCCCCACATGCCTGTATGCACTCACAACAATGTCTGCGCATGCTCCTGATGAGGGGGATCTCCAGACCTGGATCAGGGCATCGATGAACTCCTAGACAGTCTGTGGTGCTTCAGATGCACAGATACATAAAGTCTCAGAGGCTTTCAATTAGATTGAGGTCTGGGGAACGTGAGGGCCAGCCAATGCCTTCATCTTCTAAAATGAACCCAGAGCCACTGCACCACTATAATGTCTGAAAATGACACTAAGGATTGCATCCCGGTACCTAACAATCACTTGGTGGTTCACTTTAATTTGGTTGCTGCATGAACATCAAAGTGTAGAAACGATCTACTTCTAAATAAAAGTAGATAAACTTCTATTGGTAGCCTACTTCTGTGAAGATTTCAGGCAAACAAAAAACAGCCGCTCAGGCAGTCCTTCAATTTGGAGCGAACGTCACAATACTGAACTCTATAATCACTTCAGTTTGCTTATGCACCGCAGGGACCCGCCTAGAATGATCACACTGTTTTGATTATACATATCAAAAGACTGACTCTTTAAATATAAGGAATCATGAACTACTACAGAATTCCTTGCACTGAGAACTTTGGATAGCTACTATGCTAGCTACTACTTTTGTAATGGGTGTGTATTTATCTCTGATAGTACCAATGATACATGCTGACAAGGTCACGGGTCTGTTTCCTGTCCGATGGGTGACCGTGCTGCTCTCTCTTACCCTTTGTCCAACAAACACACTTCTGGTGGGCGTTCTCCTATTGCTTTTCTTGTAGCTTGCCCCGTTGGATGGCATGGTTCATTTAAATGACATATTGTAGCTTCAGAGGTCATGCTGATTGGACGCAAACTACCGCCAGATCAAACAAGGCACATTTGCTCTCTTTCACACACACCATCCAGCTGTCAGTTGGAAAACACGGCCCATCTGCGTCACAAAAGGTAAAGAGGCTTCTCCCACTTTCCTGTTAACCTCAGTGTTTTCATACGCAAGCGCTGACATAATGATAAACCATAGGAGGAAATCAAACACCGTCATGGCTTTCATAAATAATAAAACTTGGATGAGAGCATAACGTGAACAGCCACACTTTGTTTCCCTGCCAGTTTAAGATCGGTTAGGGCAGAGGACCCTCTGTGAAGAATGACATTCTCAGTTTTCCTCACACTTACACTGCTGCCAAACCAAAGAGGCCCGTATAGCCATATCTCTCAGATAGCATAATTCCAAAACAACCCACGCTCTAAACTCTCTTTACCGCCAGTTCTGTTCAACTAGATATATTTGAGTTTTATTTTACGCGCATGTGTCCAATAACCTATGCAATGCGTTTTAAATTGAATGAAATATTCGAAAATCCAACTTGTTGTTTGGTTGTTCTGAATAGTTCCTAGGGTGTGATGGGTTGTTGCTAAAGTGTTCTGAGTGGTTGCTAGGGCGTTCTGGGTTGTTGGGTGGTTGCTATGCTAACATTAGCTGCGTTTCAACTGTCATGCCAGAACCAGTCGAGTTTCCACTGTCACTTCTACAGGTTGATTGGGCCTCATTGGGGCTTCCTCTGTGACAAAGGCCAAGGGTTTGTGGCATACCGAATACCTTGGTCCAAATTGGGCTAACTGAGGTTTTATCTGAGTTTATCTGAATCAGGAGAGTTGCAACAACGTTGTTCATTGCCCATGTTATTTTACTGGCCTACCAGCTAACATCAACATTTAAGACATTTAAAACAATGTTCAGCTCTAAACACTTTTAGACACCAGCGAGTATCCGTTGATACTAAAATATAAATATAAATAATTAAAATATATTTACATAGTCATTATATGTCATGCTAACTATTGCCATAATAAAAACACATATGATTATGAAAAATAATAGAGACTGCTTGAAGAACAAACCATATATGATTATAATTGTGCATTTATTTGGTTTCCTGTTTCTCTTCCCTGTGTCTTTGTTGATGCCAAAGTAATGCATACGCACGTCATATTACTGCGTTAATTTTGCTGTGTATCGCATAATTTCCTGGCAAATTAATATAAATGCTCAATCATTCCTAATAACTAATGTAAACGTGATATTTTATCAATAGTTCTCTAAATGTGTAAGCCTTTGGACTTAAAAGCCTTAATGTAGTTGTTTTGTGCATTCCTGTAATCACAAATAAATGGAACCAGATTTAAGGAACATTAATTAAAGTATGTGTTCTGTTTTTATTTGAAATTACAATTAAATACCATTTAATTCAGCATGATTGATGTATATTAATTTTTTTTCTTCATAAATCATTGGTCAAGTTTGTGTGCTGGAATATTTATTTAAAGACCAAACATCTCCATCTGTCACAGTCTTCATTCAGCTACCTTCCCATGTGGGGTTGTGTGACATTGTTCTGTAGAGGTGTGTTAAGGGTATCGATGCTGGGATACTGGCCCGACAGGGGAAACACAGCTTGATTTTGGCATCACAGCTCAAGGTCCGAGGTTATTGGCCCCATCGGGCATATTGTTAGCCTTGGCTCACACTAGCCCTACTGTGGAGAAGCGGCTACTGGGTGGTTACTAGGGTTTTCTGGGAAGCTGCTATAGGGCAGTAGATGATTTATGTTTCGGGTGGTTGCTAGGGCACTCAAGCTGGTAGTTAGTGTGTTCTGTATGTGTGCTATGATGTTCTGGCTGTTTGCTATAGGCCACTGCAATTTACTGTGATTTCTGACCTAAAGGGAATAATATAAGCTTACATTTACCACTAAGTAATAGTGAATAGTAATAGAGAATAGAGCATTTCGCACACAAAAAAAGTATTCATTGAAATGTCTTCATATCTAAAATATAAAATTTCCTGCAGAACACTTTAACACCAAGGAAAACGTACATTTAGAAATACAACTTCTTATTTACAAATTACAATTACTGACTTACGTGACAAAAGTACAAAGCCGAAGGCTCTCGTTAGTTCCTGACCAATCTCATTTACAGTCTATTAAACTAATAACTGAATATAACTGTTACAACACTCTAAGCTACAAAAGTCCAACTGAACTGTTTAAAGTTTATAGCCGTACTGTATTCATTATGATAAAAGACAAAAGATTTTGTTTTAGGGGCAGATAAAAAACACAACTGAGTGTGTGTGTGTGTGTGTGTGTGTGTGTGTGTGTGTGTGTGTGTGTGTGTGTGTGTGTGTGTGTGTGTGTGTGTGTGTGTGTGTGTGTGTGTGTGTGTAAAACCAACTGTTTTTGGCATTACGCCTACAAAAAGGAAAATCTCTTTGACAGTAAAGCAGCAGGGTTTTGAGCAGTAACACAGCACTCTCCCGATTACTCAAACACACTCGCCAAATCATCTCTCCGGCTCAAAACATGACATTAGAACACCATTAGAGAGTAAATATTCTTTTACTATATTATCACCGTCCAAAGATTTCACTTTCTATTTAATCACAACATGATCAACTATCAACAAAAATGTCCAAAGGTTTTGACAAATTACCTAAATAATAAAACAACAAAGTTTATGTTTTCGTACATTTGAAATCTATGTCTATATCTTTCACATTGGGC
Organism: Rhodeus uyekii; assembly: GCA_037043235.1. Taxonomy (NCBI): domain Eukaryota; kingdom Metazoa; phylum Chordata; class Actinopteri; order Cypriniformes; family Acheilognathidae; genus Rhodeus; species Rhodeus uyekii. The sequence continues at coordinate 626,647 of JAWRVZ010000064.1, forward strand.
AAGTTTTTACATTTAGATCTTTACTGATAATTTGCACTTGCGCCAATATAAACTCTAAGATTCTTCAAAGGATAACAGGTCATTTTATGGGCCATTTAGCCATTGAAGCAACAACATAAAATGGACTATGTTGGCTTGAAATTTCTCATTATTAACCAGAAACAGGTGTGCTTGGCAAGAATTGAGGTAATAATTACTGTATGTTACTTTTTGATACAAGCATAGCCTGGAAATATTTTGGACAACGTTTGTAGATGGAGAGACTGTATTCTGCACCTTTTCAAACTCCTCAGTTTCAAACATTATTCTCTACTTATAAAGGTTTGCACAGGTTGATAATGAATCAAGCCAAGATGGACCCATTGGAAAAATATTAGTACTTTTGTAGCCATATCTCTTATAGATAAGGTCTTGTAAGTCTATAAGAAGTGCATTAAATTTAGTCTAAATATTATTAAATTGGTAAAAAATTAATAATCTATCAACTCAGATGTACAGTGGCTACAAAAGGTTTTGCACACTTAGCAGTAATTCACCCACAAATGGTTATATCATTATTTACTCACCCAAATGTTCCTACGCTACATACATTTCTTTCTTCTGTGGAACACAGAGGATCCACCTGAAAGTCAATGAGTTCCAACTGGATCCGATAATTCTTTAAAAAAAACATAAGAAATTTTCCACATTCACAATGAACTTTGAATATCTATTATTTGCATAATGCCACAGTTTATTATTTTGTATCTAATGCAAAAGAATTCACAGATTTTTAAGTGTAGCTTAAGTGTACAAACACTTTTGAGGCCATTATAGATACACTGCATTCAAAAGATTGCCATCAGTTTCTCTCTTTTTTAAGGAAATTAATGCTTTTATACAGCAAAGACACATTAGATTGATCAATAGTGTCAGTAAGGAATGTTTTCAACACTGTTAATAAAAATAAAATAGTTATTTAACAGCAAAACAGCATATTAGCATATTACCCAAAACTTTGAGTAGTAGAGTACTTATCTAAGCACATAATTTGCAAACAAGGTACATATTAACATTTAACTATATTATAAACTTTAAAGAAAAACTCATAAAGTGAGTGAGCAAGGAAAAAATAGGGAGGAAGAGGAAAAAATGGACATCAAAAAGGAATGGGATGGTATCCAGAAGGATATGAATCTCTTGCGTGTGTTTGATAGTGAACTGCTGGATGAACTGCAGGCGTAGAGCAGTTCACATGTCTTAAATTTACTCTACAACCCCCACTTGTATTACAGTATGACATAAAATACAGTGTGCAAAAATGCACAGTATGCCACGGGCTGCCTTGAGAGAGAGGACATGAATGGTCATGAATCTGACCCATTCACCTTTATCAGCAATCTCATCAGCTTTTTACGATATCTGCACAAGGGGCCAGTTGCACAGGCATCTATAAACATGTAGGGGAAGTGCAGACTTACAAAGCGAGGCTTTAATGATGGTAACAGGCCTAAATGTCAAGAAGAGGGTCCAAATCTCAGAAGCAGTGTGGTAAATTTAAAGACAGAGAACTGTCCCATTCGTCTTCCCATACGACGATGACATCAGGCATGCAGCAGTCGGCATTTGCCAGCTCTTTGAGGATTTTAAAAACAAAAGAGCTTACAAATCTCCTGAAGCATCAGCGTGTCAGGGGGAAACAAGGCAGGTGTGTGTGTGTGTGTGTGTTAGCTGGGAGCAGATATCCACAGCTGCCTCATCACAGAGGAAGCACTCAGAGTGAGTCAGAGTGAGACTATTCTAAGAGACTTTAAACCCACACATGAGAGGAGTTTGAGTTGCTAGAGGAGAGAAAGATATATGACTGGAATATTAATTACACATCAGAGACAAAAACAGAGGAGTTAACGTCACTCTGTACGTAAATAATAAAACTAATAGGGCCTACTAATTGTGCTCCCAAGCACAGGTTTCCAGACATACATTTAGGTATATGGTTTGAATTTTACCGGTAAAATGAACATGAACTCTGAACATACCTAGCCATTGTAGCACAGTTTGGTCAAACAGTTAATAAATTAGTTGGACATTTCAGGAGAATGTGACTTGTAAGCATGCTTCAGTGCAGCACTGGGTTCAGGTTATGTTGTGTTTGTAAAACTACTAAAGACTGCCCTCTAGTGGCTTGATTCATCTAACAATTGTTTTGGAGTGAAAACATTTGTATTGCAGAAAGGAAAACACTTAGTTATGTCAGAAAGTCTGCATACCTGCATATTCAGGACTGTAAATGAATGCCTCATTACCAGTGTTGCCAGATTGGACTGACAATTTCCAGCTTGGACGAATCCGGTAGTTAAGCTTGTTTTAATTGAATTTATATGCATTTATAAATGGAATTTGGGCGGGTTTTCATTCAAAAACCAGCCCATTTTTTATCGACCATCCCAATGCATTTTTTTCCGGTCGGATGTGACCAAAAGGAGCCCAATTGGGCGGGGGAGGGGACCCGCCCAATCTGGCAACACTGCTCATTACCAAGACTCACTTCTCCATTCCTGATTCTCTGACCGGAAATTGATCCATATTTAGCCGCCAACCAGTTAAATCTTGATTGTAGTGGGACTTCACTACAAGTTAAAATACATTTTGTCATCTATTACTCACCATATGTCACAAAAATATTTGTTTTCCTTATGTGGAACTCAAAATAAGCAGAAAGCCTAAGCTGCTCTTTTCCATACAATGAAAGAGGATGACGACCCTATAAAATAGTGGTTCATAATTCTTGAGCAGTAAGGTCATGTGACACTGAAGACTGGAGTAATGATACTGAAAATGCAGCTTTCCACACCTGGATTTTTAATATACATATATCTTCAAATAGAAAACAGCTATTTTTAAACTAATAATATTTTTATGTATTAATGTAATTATATAGTTTTGTATTTTTAATCAAATAAATGCAGCCGTGGTCAGCATAAGAGACCGTTAAAAAATCTCACTAAGAACAAACTTTTGAGCAGTTCATGTAAATATTTCTTTGTATTCAATATTATTTTTATTATAACATTATTTAATGAAAATCACCCAAGTATAATATGAGAGTATAACTTTCATTATTTTCAGGTGAACTCCCTTCAAAGTGCACATAAAGAATGACCTTCACCTTATTTGCCATTTTACACACGTATTCTGATGTACATCAGAGTGAAACAGGTTATTCGATGAGGGTACTGATGATTTCATGCTAACTTTAAGAACCAAAAGCTACAGGAAGCCCAATGATAACAGGTTTGGATTTCATGGCAAATTTCTTATGTTTGGTCACAAACTTGAATGACTGTCTAACAGCCATGCCTATAGTGTTCAATATGTGCTTTCAGTTAACTGTCTGCTTTTAAATCTCCACAAAGAGTGTTACTGTCTCCATGGATATCTACAGAAACCCTGTGAATCTGAGGAATGTGTCTCACTGTGCGGGTCATAAAAGAGAGTGTTTTCTTATTAACTGTATAGACGGCTGTTTAGTGCAGTGCTCTTTCGAGGACAGTGTTGGATTGACAGACAGAAAGAGTCCCTGAACATTTGAAGCTCTATGGTTACACAACTTTAAATAGGGGAATTGATTTGCAGAGTCCTTCCTATTACAAATAAAAATGACCACTAAGTGGCGCTGTTTCCCATTATGTAACTGCATTTTTATCATCATAGTTGTATCATCATTTATTATAGGCTGCATCATTCCCATACTTTTTGATATCAGAGGATCAAAATATACTTGATAAAAACGATTATGAATGATTTATTATACAGTTAACTGACCTTAGCTCTATCATATTAGTTGAAAGATACTGCATCTGATACAGATCCAGCAGAGAGGATATTGCAACTGTTCTCTCCACAATTAATGATGTTATCACAGTTAAAGTTAGAAAAGAAAAAAAAACATGGCAAACTAATTGCATTCAGGAAAAGTGGGAAAAATCTGGTCTCTTAGCAAGCTCAGCCAGTACAGACAAATGGGAATGCTTTTCTGAAGAGAATAATTAGTATTAAACATAAAAATTATTAAAAAAAAATTGTTGTAGTGTTTGGCTTTTAAATGATGATTGAATGGTCAGTAACAAAAAGTACACACTGGCATTCAAAAGGTTCAGTGCGATTAAAAACAAAAATAAGTATTTTATGCTCACCATATGTGTGCAACAAGCAAATTTTGAGTCACTTTGGGGAAAAAAAATAAATAAATAAGACTTTTCTATCTATCTATCTATCTATCTATCTATCTATCTATCTATCTATCTATCTATATATAAGGAAAGAACCTGAAATAATGAATCAATCACAATGTTAAAATCCGCAGTGGGACAGTGTTCTTTTAGTTTTTTTCACTTTGGGTAGACTGAAAGGTTCTCCTCTCGATTGGACCTGTCCTGTCTTGCAGCTGAGACACAGATCTCTGATGTGGAACATTAAAGGTGAGCTAAACCTGTCTACTGAGCAATGAGGTGTATAATAAAGGAAACCCAAAGGGTTTGGAGAAGGTCAAGAGCACTGGCCATGGGTGACCAACCGGCACCCATTTTTATCCAATTCACCTGAGGAACAGGTGGAGTTGAAGAATGCTGGAAGAAGAAAAAGAGCAGAAAAAACACATCTCTAACTTGTTGAGTAATTATAGAGGTCAAAATGTATGAACATGGTTCAGGCCCATTTTGAATTTTCTAGGAAACAATGCCTTTTTTTGTTGCTTTCTTTTCTTTTTTTTTACTTGTTCAAGATGGTTTGTCCAATTTTCACTTAAATTGTCTCAGATCTTCTTCAGACCATCCTGGCAAAAAGCTATCAAATGCTTTTTGATAGACCCAACCGTCCTTGAATAATGTGCAAACAAATTTGATGAATAGCACGTCAAAATGGATGAGAGGCTGTCTCTACAACGCTTTAAGGCGCCAATATACTTCAAGCTAAACCGAAGAACAAACGTCTCAGGTTACGTATGTAACCATAGTTCCCTGAGAGGGAACGAGACGCTGCGTCTTTCGATCGCTTTGGGGAATACTTGGACAATGTCTCGCGAAGCACAATATGTAAACTTCCGTCGACCGAGTGTGAGTGACGGTCGCAGGTCGGTGACATCACGAACCAGGTCATAAAGGGGCGCCAGAACCCAGAGGCAAATAGCTTAGAGGTGTCTGAGCAAGCCCGGAAGGCGCAAGGAGCTGAGGCCAAAGACGCAGCGTCTCGTTCCCTCTCAGGGAACTATGGTTACATACGTAACCTGAGACGTTCCCTTTCAAGGGAACTCGCGCTGCGTCTTTCGATCGCTTTGGGGAACGATATACCAATGCCACCTCAGTGACGAAGGCCGACGAGTGTCTCGTAGCTCACTACGAGAGGACCCGTGTTCCCGGAGCGGAGTTGAGGTCAAGCTGGTAAAACCTCAGAAAGGTATGCGGGGGAAGACCACCCCGCCGCATCACAAACATCAGATAAAGATACACCTGATATAAGGGCCTTGGAGGCAGCCTCGCTCCTAGAGGAGTGGGCACAGACCCTTAGAGGCAAAGGGGATCCGGCCAACTCGCAAGCCAGGGTGATAGCCTCGACTATCCACCTGCTTAAAGTAGGTTTGGATGCTGGGGCCCCACTAAGGGTCCCAAAGCAAACAAACAATTGGTCTGACTCATGCCAAGGGCAGACCTGTGGACATAAGTGTCCAGTGCTCGCACTGGACAGACCTTGTTTTTAAAACCCTGGTCCTGGTCACCAAAAAGGGGGGAAGGCAGAAGGCCTGCAGTACAATAGACCTGACCACATGAGTGGGCACTTGAGCACGTATCCTGGCCTGGGATGAAGGAAGACTTTCACCATCCCAGGCGCAAACTCAAGGCAAGAGGGAGCTACGGAGAGCACCTGTAGACCCCCAACTCTTTTTAGCGATGTTATAGCTAATAAGAATAATGTCTTTAAAGTGAGGAACTTTAGGGGAACCTCATTCAAAGGTTCAAAAGGTACATGGGACAACCCCTGGAGTACCAGGGAAAAGTCCCAGGTAGGAACCTTGGTCTGTACTGCAAGCCTCGGCCTAATAGTACCACGGAGGAAGCGTGTGACGAGGGGGTCCCTGCCAATGGACATGCCACCCAGAGGTACATGGTAAGCAGCCACGTAGACCTTCAGGGTGGACGGGGACAGCCCTGCAGTGAATTTATCCTGCAGGAACTCCAGCACTTTGCCAATGTGACAGGTAACTGGGTTCACCTGCTTTTCGCTACACCAAGAAGTGAAAAGTCTCCACTTCAGGGCATACAGCTTCCTCGTGGAGGGAGCTCTGGAGTGGAGGATGGTCTCAACAACCTCAGTTGAGAGACCAGAATCTATGAGCTGGGCCTCCTCAGAGGCCAAGCCCACAGTTCCCACAGTTCTGGGCAGGGGTGACGCATCAAGCCCGCTGCCTGGGACAGAAAGTCCTCCCTGGGATCTCCCAGGGGGCTCAGTCCAGAAGGGACACAAGATCCGCAAACACACTCTGCCCGGACACCATGGAGCAATTAGTGTGAGACGGACCTTGTCTCGGCGAACTCTCTCCAGAACTCCCAGGAGCAGAGCAATCGGGGAAAGGTGTACAGACATAGCCTCGGCCATGTCTGAACCATGGCACCCGGTCCGAGCAGGGCTGGGTGCAAGAGTGAAAACCACAGAGGGCAATGAGTCGATTCCTCGGACGCGAACAGGTCTACTTGTGCTCGGCCGAATCTGAACCAAATCTGCTCCACCACCTAGGGGTGGAGCCTCCAATCCCCGGGCCTCGGCCCCTGCCTCGACAGGACGTCTGCTCCCACATTCTAGGTAATAGGGATGTGAACTGCCCGTAGATGGAGCAGTCTCCCTTAGGTCCAAAGGAGGATCTGCCGCGCCAGTTGTATAATGGTCGCGAGCATAAGCCTCCCTGATGATTTATATAGGAGACCACAGTGGTGCCGTCGGTCTGAGCAACCACATGGTGGCCCCTGAGGTCTGGGAGGAACGCCTGAAGCGCCCTCCAAGCAGCCATCATCTCTAGCAGGTTTATGTGCCAGGATAACTGGTGCTCATGACCTTCGGCGGAGCGGTCTCTCAAGGCCGCTCCCCCGCCCGTAAGAGGCGCATCCGTCGATAGCATTGCGCGTCGACAAGGAGCTCCCAATACGGGTACTCATGACCTTGGGCGGAGCGGTCTCTCAAGACTGCTCCCCAGCCCGTAAGAGATACATCCGTCGATAGCATTACGCGTCGACAAGGAGCTCCCAGTACGGGTCCATGAGACAGAAACCAGGATTCCTTCCGCACATCTAAGGCACGTAAGCCTCGCCGCGTGACCTTGATAGTGTGGAAAGGGTTGCCCCTCGGGGAAAACCCTCTGGTTCTGAGCCACCACTGTAGCGACCTCGTGCAGCAGCCCGAGCGGGGTAACGCAGGAAGCTGCTGCCTGAGAACCAGCACTCGCTGAAAGTGCTTTACAGTGAGTGGCTGGCCTGGTAAACTCTTTGACGGCTAACAGGACGGAATCGATGCGCACGGGGAAAAACCGTGCAGACATCATAACCGAAACCCAACAACGCCGAGGAAGGTGGTCCTCTGGAGAAGAGAGAGCACACTCTTCTTTGCGTTTAGCCTCAACCCCAACACATTAAAGAGCGCGGGAACAACATCTCAATGTTGAACCGCTAGCTGTAACGAAGGATGGAATGAAAATATGCGTCCTTCAGGTCGATTTGACAGACCAGTCCTCGGACCTGGGGCATATTCTTCGTACGTCGCTTACTACATCCAAGATCAGTTGACACATCCGGGATGAGATAATCGCGCTTACTATGAGCTGGATTATTCAGTTCTTCGAACGCACCTGTTCTTGACGATTAGTATAGCTGGATTGAGTTATCTGAGATCATTGCGCGTTCATGTGCTGGTTTAAAAGGGGATATGAATCGATAGTAGAAACACTGATTAGAAACATTTTGATTGGTCAGCGAGCATGCTGAAAGAGCGCGCGCAGTTTTTCTTGGCGGCGCGTCGCTGAATTTCAGTGTTTAATTAAAACACAAAGCAACACTTTAAAGGCTGCAAAAGCCAGGAGAGAGGGATGGCAAAAAGTTGCCGACAAATTACATTTGTGAGTTGCCTAGTGATCGTGTGTGTAATTATATTGTCTTATATTAATTGTATTTCATAATCCTCTTTTATACCTCTTTTATATTAGAGCCACCGCAGGACCCACTAGAACTTGGCAACAAGTAAAAGTAAAATGCAAAAATATTCTACAAAATGGTTTCTTTACTACTTGCGCTGTTCTGCAAAAAAAAGGTTAATTAATGAAATAGAATTGCAAGAACTAATAAAGCAAAAAGTCCGACTTGAGATTGAATTGCTTCAAAAGGAACTTCAAAGTTAGTCAAATACACTAATAAACACACTGTACTATTGATGACCTTGCATGATTTATTTATTTCATTCCACAGGCAAGAGATGATCAGCTGGATTTGTAAAAATTAAACTAAACTGTGTGCAAAGTTCCCTCTTTTCAAAAATGATACTGGACAATTCTGTCCCGTGCAGCTCCAACACTAGACTGGTCAAGTGTACTGGCTGGCTTTCTGATGGTGGCAATGTGTGTGCAGTCTATGGCACCAATCACATTAGAGTGATATTTACTGGCATGGTCATGATTTCATAATCTCTATGATCAATTATAATGTACCTGTAATAGCGAAAAAGCTCTCTTCAACAACTTGGGGTCTTAAGTGGTTTGTAAAAACCACAAAAAACACCGTAAAGATTGCTTGAGTGCCAGGAAAACTGCGAATGACACGACAGACAGCACTTTCACAATGTTCTCTGCATCTCTAACAGTTTAAGGAACGTGCCACTCGCAAAGTAGCGCAAGGCAATACACACAGTTTGAGCTGTTGTTAATGCCCGACTAATTGTATCTAAATTAACTAGATACATTATACCCTCACGTGAAAAACTATAGTTTATATATATATGTTTTATTATTATTAATTTTTAAATATTATAATTCTATTAAATATATTATATTGAACCTTCAGCAACAGTTTGCTCTCGTAGAAAAACGGACAGGACAAACTTCCCATATCACTTCCGCTTATAAAGCCGTGATCTAATCCTGCCATCATGAAGTAAGCCTGCTCCCTAGCAGGTTCAATTCAATGGACCTGTTACTATGACAACCAGTCCCGGATGAGCGTCGAAGAACCGAACAATCCAAGATCATGCGAAATCGCCAACAATCTAATCCTGCTAAGTGACTTAGCGAGGTACGAAGAATATGCCCCTGATCTGTCACGATCTAGTTCTAAGTCAACATTGATGACGAGTGATTTAGAAGGCGCAAATTTAGGATGGGCCGCAATCCTCCATCCCTCTTGAGGAACGATGAAGTAACGACTGTAAGCCTGACTTTCTGTCCGAGGGGGGTACATATTTTATGGCCCCTTGCCTCAACAGAGTGTCTACTTCTTGTTCCGTGACCAGAGCCTGCTCAGGTTTCACCACGGTGGGTAGAACCCTGCTAAAGGAAATAATATATATATATTGCAGGACCCAATGAGAAACTTCTGGTAGGCATGAGATGCGACCAGAAATTCTAATGAGGGAACCAGCCTCTCAAGGCTGGCCTCTGGTGCTTGAATGGCAGACGCTCCAGGGCCCGGTTTTCAGGGGAACGCCTGGAGTGAATGCTCTAGGACCCTCCTTGGAGGGGGCGATCTCCTCAGAGCAACCAGACTCAGGGGTGGCAGCTGAGAAGGGACGCCTGTGCGAGGTCTGGCACCTTAGCACCAGGACCTCTTTGATGTAGCCTTCTTGGCGAGGATGACGGTCCTCAGATCCGTCCTCCTGCCAGAGGGTTGAGGCTGGGAGTGCCGGCCCGACCCCCCGGGTTTCTGGAGGGGTTAGCGGGTTGCGACGCTCTGCCTCAGAGCGGCCCATTGTGAGGAGCTCTGGGGCTGTGGCTGGCTCACAGCCCCTAATTTTTGAGAGCAACGAGGCAGCAGCACACTGAACGCCACCTGCTGCTAGCAACCTCCTGGAACTTATCGACGACCGTCTCAACAGTGTCGCCGAAAAAGCCCAGAAGACGAGAGAGGGGCGTCCAGTAGGAACTTGTTTCCTTATCTTTAAAGGTTTGAGCCACAGATGCCTCTTTTATAAATATAATATATATATATTTATATATATACACACACATATAGATAGATTCATATAATATTAAATTATATGTATATTTATGCTCTCATCGAGGTCCCCCAGTAACCCTGCTTTCCTGTTTACATTTCATTGACAGCTGTATATTGTATGTAACCGTGTATGTGAAATAAAATTCTTGAATTTTATATGCTTGACTGCCCACGAGAGTGGAAATAATCCTCACGGGTTTATACAGCAGTGTAGGGTTTTTTATGTTTTATTTTTTGCATCAATACTGAATGAGATAGGTAGCTCGCAAGCGCCTCCTCAGTCTCAGGATCGATCATTTTATATATCGCGGGGGGTGACTCGCGCTAACAGGATGCGTTCATCTAATTTATTTTCTTAGATGGAACGCTTCTTTGCCGGCAATAAATAGTCAACATGGCGCGCGAGTCACTTCCTCGAAAAACTCCTCATACTGGAGAGAAAAGTGGCGAATATTCTCTCATCATTAAATGCTGACAATGTCAAAACTCCTCAGAGGCAGATCATTGCAGTATGTGTGCCCATATGTAACAGCCCTCGGGCTGCACGGGCAATGGATCTGCCGCGAAAGGGCTGAGATAAAGCAACGCTCGTCTCACACCCCGCCGTCTGATCCATTCGCGAATCCCAGGACCCAGATCACCACAGATCCTTGCTATAGCGGGATCTGAGTCCCGGGCAGCGCGAGCCTGGGCGGATTCAGAGCATCTGTAGCGGCTGGCTGGCTACAGTGAATACAGACAGCACACTTATACGCTTGTCTGAGCATGCTCTGCTCCCACGCAGACACATAGTGAATGCGCGTTTCCCATGTAGTGAAAGCAGGAAGACGCGCAATACACAAATGTTTGATTCGCCATTTGAAAATTGGAGAGCCCTTTTCTTTTAAACTAGTCTAGGGAACTCAAACAACCAGCGCGACAACACAACACACTCTCACACTTGTGCTTGCGAAGACAAAACAAGCTATTTGCCTCTGGGTTCTGGCGCCCCTTTATGACCTGGTTCGTGACGTCACCGACCTGCGACCGTCACTCACACTCGGTCGACGGAAGTTTACATATTGTGCTTCGCGAGACATTGTCCAAGTATTCCCCAAAGCGATCGAAAGACGCAGCGCGAGTTCCCTTGAAAGGGAACTGTCATTCCCAAATGACATTATGTGCTAAAGCAAACTTTCCGGAAAAGTTTCAATGGCTGTTAAACATCTTTCTACTATCATTGGTTTGTAGTGATCACATAACGTGAGTGTGAGGCTCTGCCTTCTTACACATGGAAATCTTCTCCAATTACCGTAACTTCATTTGTTTAATTAGTCGAGGTCAGACGAGTGAAACAAGACACTGGTGCCGTTTTATTATGTTTAATATGGAAAATCTGCTTGATTTTAACTTAACTATTATGTAAAGTGATTTACTAGATTGCCAAATTCTGCAGAGCTTGTGTAAACATATCCACATTGCTTGCATTGATTAGATGCTTTTTATAAAAAAAAAAAAAAGTTTTTCTCAATTTTGTTCTTTACTTTGTTATTGAGAGTAAAACGCACAACACATAATAATATATTTTTCTAACCATCTTTCTCATCAATGTGTATATTGGGGCCTTTAGCGCAAGAGGCATCATGCACTCAATATTTTTGAGGGCTATGGGGGGACGTTTTGGGTTTCATGTGAAAAAAATTAACCCCAAAATAAAAATAACTTATTATTTTCAGCTTTCACAGTAATAATTATCTAATGCAATGTCATCATATCTGATTATACTTTTGAATTATCGAAGCAAGAACATACATTAGTGCATTTACTCAAGTTATTCCAGAATTAGCTATTAAGAATATTTAAGCCTATAAATCCTGCATTGCTTCAGTATTCCACAAATTTTGTAGCTTATGGAAACAAACTCTTTTAAAGCATAAGCACTAACACTTGACCTTATTGCTGCATTGTAAAGTGCATTTTGTGAATCAGAGGTTGCTCTCTCATGCCTTCTATTGCATAACGTACACTGAGTTTGTCGATCAGTAGGCCTATTGTATATTTTGTAAAGTTCTTGGACTCCAACCACCTGTACACACACACGCACGCACTCACACACATACACACAACTATGGTTCAGCATGAGTCGCCTAGGCTGTGTAACATATTTTAGCTTCAAAACTAAGAAAACAGCTTCGAAACTCACTTTGGGGAACTATTCATTTTGTACTTACAATATTGTAAGATTAAAGTTTATAGTTATCTACAGATTTGAATCTAGCAGTTGATCATGTGACACACTGAAAGGATTAAATGTTTTGAATGTGCATGGTGCATCTGCTTTTTAAATTACAACACAAGATTTGTGCTTGCAACTTTTTTGCACAGCACCATCTACTGGTCAGGATATATGAAAATTAGTTTATTTATTTATTTATTATAACTTAATGGTTTGTTCAAAAATCATAAATCAGATCTCTTTTGATTCAACACCACATACTGTGTTGAATGATTCCAATTTTCCAATGCTAGTCATTTTGAGCATAGGCCATTTTGAATTTTGTGGAACAAAGCTACAGTTTACAAATGTTTTATCATAAAAATAACTAAATTAAAAACTGTATGTCTTAATTACATTTAAAACTGTTTTAATTAAACTGTATGTCTTTAATTCACTAAAAAGAAAGAAATTTGAGTAATACATGTATTACAGTGATTTGGATCATTATTATGATTTTACAGTGATTGCTCTAATTTATATTCATGAAAACAAACAAAAAAAGATTAATTAGTGCAATTTGTTCAAGGAGCCATGCGACCGAATATTGCAATGCGACAGAATATTGAAGAATGCGAGAATATTGAATAATACGAGGACCAATGAAGACAAACCTAATGAAATTATTTCAGAGTTTTTCTGTTTCAAAATGCTGGTCTCCGATGATGTCCATTTGACCGCAGTCTAAATATAAAAATGTATTCAAAACCTGAGGCAGGAAAAGTGGTGTTTTTTTTTTGGTAGCCTTTGACTTCTTCATGCTGTCTCATTGAAGATATTTTGGCAAACTAGACTCTCCTGTAAAGATTTTCAACTGTTCCAAGTGTCCATTCTGAGATTACTGACCTCTGAGTGGTTCAATTGGATCGTGGAGTACCAGAATGATTGAGTAACCCTTTCCACACTGACACATATATCGTGAGCATTGCCCAATGACTGTTGCATTTTCAAGATAGTAACCTGTCTCTGATGATATAGGAAAAAAGCGTTATAAGTGAGCTTTACACAGAACAGCAGTGGCAGTAATCAAGTCTGGCAGTGCTGGAACAGCTGTCTCTAATTATCCCTTTCATTCGGTTATTATAAGGAGAGTACAATTGGTTTTTCCCTAAAGGATAGTTGGAGTCAAATAACTTTGTTCAGTCTACAAACATTAAATAAGTAAGTAGTACATTTAGTTCAGATAGGTTATATTAACAATCAATAGATTTGAGCTAGAGCCCTAAAAAGATTCATTTGCAAATGTGCACTACTGAGGAAATGAGCAAATAAAGCTTTGTTCACTGCATGCACATTCAAGTTGGTTGTTTAATGCTATCATTAGCAGGGCTACTGTGTGGCATTTTGCAGGTGATGAATTCAAAATTTTAAAGACACCATTGTCAATGTGTGCAGCATTTACATCAGTTGCTATGGTAATAATATAAGCAGCAGCTTATGTTCATGTAGAAAGAGAGGAATGAAAACAAATGTTGCTGCTTCTTATGTCTATGATGGTATCTCACCACAGTTGTGAACTCACAAGGTGCGTGAGATGACATGAATGAGGCATTTTATGCATTAAAGAATGTACTGGTTTATTATAGTTCCTATATATTGGTCATCAGTTCCCTTTTGAGGGAACTTGCTTTGCTTCAAAGACGCTGGGGGAACGCTCTGGTTGATTGCGTCATGAAGCACATGTGTAATTGAACCAATGGTGTGAAGGGACGTCAGAAGCGGGTGACAGCATTAACCAGGAAACTGAAAAAGGCATGCCAAACAGAGCAGCAGCAGCTTCTGTGTCTTCAGTAGTGCTTTATGTGATCATTTGTCTTATTTATTGTTGCATCTATTGTCTACCAACAAAAATACAAAGAGTGTGTTAATGGCGAACAAATAGCAGTTCAGATTGTGTGTGTATTATATAGCATTATTATACTTCGTTATACTTCGGCTAGGACATCGTTATATGATCTGTCTGTTGCTTGTTTGAGAGCAGATCATGCACAGTCGGTGCTGGTTGTGTACGTTGCAAACTTCCATTAAGGGCGCTCTGCTCACACCTAGCGGTCTTCGAGGAGAGCGCACAGGCTCAAGGTCCACAGGGCTCGGGTCCCGCTGTGGCTGAAGCTCAGTGGTGATGTAGGTTTTTGGGGGCAGACAAAGGAGTCAGAGATGGACCAAGCTCTATCTCTGCACTCACCAATTTGGTCTCCCAGGGTTCGGAAGCATGCGCTGCAGTTACTTCTGCCCAGGAAAAGGCACCGACGCTGCAACTATCCAGTTCTGAGGAGCTGGATGTTGTTAGCGTCGAGGCTGGAGATGAGGATTCACCATTTGCCTATGAAGAGCTGGTGGAGGTTGTGACTCGAGCTGTCACCAGATTAAACATTGACTAACCAGCAGACAGGCAGGACACTCATGCCAAGAGTAAACTAAACGAGCGCTTCCTCCCTGTTGAGCCAATCTCCACACCTCGGTAAAAGTAACTGGCCTCCTATCGGGTGAGGGGGTAGAAGAGAACCTGGCATCAGTGGCACTAGAGGGAAGAGGTGAACACCTCAGTATACGGCCAATCACACGTTAGATGCGCATGTCCTCAGAGTTTCCCTGTGGCAAAAATCCAAAGAGTTGTTTGTATGCTTTGGGCCCTCTAACAAGCGATCACCAGTGTCTAAGCTAAGGATGAGCATATCAGGATAGTCAAGGCTATATCACTAGCTTATGAGTCGGCCAGGTTGCCTACCCTTTGGCCTTTGGCAATCTGAGCACACGCAACAAATGGAATGGCTGCTTCTAAAGCCTTCTTGTCGAGAATCTACCTCTAAGACGTCTGTGATGCATCAGGCTGGTCCTCTCCACACACATTCCTGAGGTTTGTCCTGGACATGGACACCATGGACATGGACACTCCACACCAAGGGCTCAGGTTTTATCATCTTAGTGTGATTCACACCACACATTTACTTGTTGCTTTGCCGGTATTGGCATTGGCGTTCCCACAGCATCTTTGACGCAGCATGAGTTCCCTTGAAAGGAAACATTTCAGTTATGTATGTCAAGTCAAGTCAAGTCACCTTTATTTATATAGCGCTTTTTACAATGTAGATTGTTTCAAAGCAGCTTTACAGGAAAAACAATATAAACAAAGTTTGTTTGGCTGAACAGAAGCCCCAAAAGAGCAGGCGAATCAATACAATTGATGAATTTTAAATGTTAAGTTTCCCCAACTGAGCAAGCCATAGGCGACAGCGGCAAGGAAAAAACTCCGGCAGGTGACGTAACGAATGAAGAATAGAATGGAGAAAACCTTGGGAGAAACCAGGCTCAGTCGGGGGACCAGTTCTCCTCTGGCCAAAGCCAAACAGTGCATGATTATTATACAACAATTCAAGTCCAATATGAAGTCCAATTTGGTCCGGTTGGAGATGGGTTCATGATCGTCACAGGGGAGGGTCTAGTAGAGTCACGGTCTCCGCAGACACTTCAGGGTAGTGCTGTGCTCGTGTCCAGGTCCTTCATCTGATCTGGATACGGCCCGGATCCGGCTGACCACGGTAACCTCAGAATAAACAGAGAACAATATCAGCGTAGATGCCATTCTTCTTCTGATGTATCGAGTACATCAGGTGTTATGGGAATGTTCTCGGTTCCGGCTTATCTAAATTAGGCAGCCTAACAATCATTTTACATGATTTGGATTAAAATGTATGTATAATGTGTTATGTGTATGCCAGGTTGAAAAGATGTGTTTTTAGT
This sequence comes from Rhodeus uyekii, assembly GCA_037043235.1. NCBI lineage: Eukaryota > Metazoa > Chordata > Actinopteri > Cypriniformes > Acheilognathidae > Rhodeus > Rhodeus uyekii. Next base: position 642,865 of record JAWRVZ010000064.1, read on the forward strand.
CTAGATTTAAACTGACAGAGTGTGTCTGCTTCCCGAACTGTATTAGGAAGACTGTTCCAGAGTTTAGGAGCTAAATAGGAAAAGGATCGACCGCCAGCAGTTAACTTTGATATTCTAGGTATTATAAGCTGGTCAGTATTTTGGGATCGCAATAGACGTGAAGGACTATAATGTGTTAGGAGATCGCTCAAGTACTGGGGAGCTAAACCATTTAATGCTTTGTAAGTAATTAGCAAGATTTTAAAATGTATTCGGTGATTAATAGGAAGCCAGTGCAGGTTTGACAGAACTGGGCTAATATGCTCATATTTCCTGGTTCTAGTAAGAACTCGAGCTGCTGCATTTTGGACCAGCTGGAATTTGTTTATTAAGCGTGCAGGGCAACCACCTAGTAGAGCATTACAATAATCTAGCCTTGAACTCATGAACGCATGAACTAACTTTTCCGCATTTGTCTTAGAGAGCATATGTCGTAATTTAGATATATTTTTAAGATGGAAGAATGCCGTTTTACAGATGCTAGAAACATGGCTTTCAAATGAAAGATTGGTATCAAAGAGCACACCCAGGTTTCTAACTGACGACGAAGACTTGACAGAACAGCCATTGAGTGTTAGGCGGTAGTCTAGATTATTACGCGCTGAACTTTTTGGTCTAATAATTAGAATCTCTGTTTTTTCAGAATTAAGCAGTAGAAAGTTATTAGTCATCCAATTTTTTATATCTGTTATGCATTCTGTTAATTTAGTGAATTTGTTTGTTTCATCCGGATGAGAAGAAATATAGAGCTGAGTATCATCAGCGTAACAATGAAAGCTAATGCCATGCTTCCTAATAACTGCACCCAAAGGAAGCATGTACAGGGTGAAAAGCAATGGTCCTAACACTGAACCTTGAGGAACTCCATACTGAACTTGTGACCGATATGACATCTCCTCATTTACTGCTACAAACTGATAACGGTCAGATAAGTATGATTTGAACCAGGCTAATGCAACTCCACTAATGCCAACATAATTTTCAAGTCTATTCAGAAGGATTTTGTGGTCAATTGTATCAAATGCAGCACTAAGGTCCAGTAACACTAACAGAGAGATACAACCACGATCGGACGATAAGAGCAAATCATTAGTAACTCTAATAAGAGCAGTCTCAGTACTATGATATGGTCTAAATCCTGACTGGAAATCCTCGTAGATGCTGTTTCTTTCTAGAAAGGAACATAGTTGTGAAGATATTGCCTTTTCTAGAATCTTTGACAAAAAAGGTAGATTCGATATCGGCCTGTAATTAACTAATTCTGTAGGATCAAGTTGTGGTTTTTTAATAAGCGGTTTAATTACGGCCAGCTTAAAGGTTTTTGGTACGTATCCTAATGACAAAGATGAATTAATAATATTAAGGAGAGGATCTATGATCTCTGGAAGCAACTCTTTCAGTAGCTTAGTTGGTATTGGGTCTAGCATACATGTTGTTGATTTTGATGATTTAACGAGTTTAGACAATTCTTCCTCCCCAATAGCAATGAAGGAGTGGAATTTTTCTTCGGGGACACTAAAATTTACTGTATTTTGTGATATTGTAGTAGACGGTTGCATGGTTATAATTTTCTCTCTAATATTATGAATTTTGCAAGTAAAGAAGTCCATGAAGTCAATACTGCTGTGCTGTTTTAAAGCATCTGGGGTTGAGGCTTTTTTTCTTGTTAATTTAGTCACTGTCTCAAATAAATACCTAGGGTTGTATTTGTTTTCTTCTAAGAGGGTAGAAAAGTAAGCAGATCTAGCTGATTTTAAGGCTTTTCTGAATGCAATAGAGCTGTCTTTCCATGAAATGCGAAAAACCTCTAGCTTAGTTTTTTTCCAGCTCCGCTCCATTTTTCTGGCTGCTCTCTTGAGGGCCCGGGTGTGCTCGTTGTACCACGGTGTTGGACTATTTTCTTTAATCTTCTTTAAGCGCAACGGAGCAACAGTGTCTAAAGTGCTGGAAAAGAGAGAGTTAATAGTTTCTGTTGCAACATCAAGTTCTTCTAGGCTATCTGGGATGTTAAGTAGATCAAACTGATCAGGAAGATTATTTATAAAGCTATCTTTTGTGTTAGGAGTGATAGTTCTACTATATTTATAACACGGAGTTAGTTTTTCGACTTTGGCTAAAGGTAGTCTACACGCAACTAAGTAATGATCTGAGATGTCATCGCTCTGCTGTAGAATTTGAACAGTATCAACATTGATCCCATGCGACAATATTAGATCTAAAGTATGATTATGAGAATGAGTGGGTCCTGATACATGTTGTGTAACTCCAATAGAGTTTAAGATGTCTCTAAATGCCAATCCCAATGCGTCTTTTTCATTATCTACATGGATATTAAAATCACCGACAATTATGACTTTATCTGCAGACATTACTAGTTCTGAGAGAAAATCAGCAAATTCTTTGATAAAGTCTGTATGGTGCCCTGGTGGCCTGTATAGAATAGCCAGCACAAAAGTTAAACAGGAATTATTACTTGCACTAGATAATTTTACATTAAGGACCATCGCTTCAAAAGAATTATATTTCAAATTAGACCTTTGAGCAGTACTGATCGTGTTACTATAAATTACAGCAACACCTCCTCCTTTACCTTTCAGACGAGGCTCATGTTTATAATAGTAATCTTGAGGGGTGGACTCATTTAAAGTGATATAATCGTCTGGTTTTAGCCAGGTTTCTGTCAAACACAGCACATCTAGTTTATGATCTGTAATTATATCATTTACAATAAGTGCTTTTGAGGAAAGGGATCGTATATTCAGCAACCCAAGCCTTATCATTTGTTCATTTGTGTTATATCCGTTCTTAGTTGTTTGTAAATCAATTAAATTTTTACCCTTGAACGGTTTTGAGAGTTTTTTGTATTTGCTAATTCGTGGAACAGACACAGTCTCTATAGGATATCTAGGAGAAAGAGTTTCTATGTGTTGTAATTTATCTGACCTCTGTGACGTGAGACAGCTAGCAGACGGTCGGTTTAGCCAGTTTGTCTGCTTCCTGACCTGGACCCCAGTTAGTCAAGGTTTAGCTCTAAGACTATATGCCAAATTACTAGAGAGAAGAGCGGCACCATCCCAGGTGGGATGAATACGGTATGTAACCTTGGTTCCTTGAAGAGGGAACAAGATGCTGCATCACTCTGCCATAGCTCCTGCCATTTAGAAGTTGCTGATGATATGTGTAATGAAGGGACACTCAGGCAGGAATCTAATTGCATGTCTTTAATAAGAATAGTCGTACAGGTGGGAAAGTCAGAACAGGCAGAGAACATTCAAGAGCAAAATACCAGGCAAGGGTCAAAAGGCAGGCAGACAGGATCAGAAATGGGTAAGCAGGAGAATCGGTAACAGAGACACAGGCAGGGATAATAACGCTCAGAAATGTTCACGACAGCAAAACAAGACTTCGCAGTGAGAGTGTGTGTGACAGAGTCTTTTATAGTCCGGGTTATCAGCTGGTGCGATAATCTGTGTGTGTGTCAGTATAAGTGTGATAGCGTGGAGCTTGTCATCATAACAATATGTTTGGCATGTCTTTTATAGTGTCCTGGTTCATGCCGTCACCTGCCTCTAATATCCCTTCACACCATTGGCAATCACACAAAGTGTTCCCACAGAGTCTACGCCGCAGCATCGTATTCCCTTTTCAGAGAACCAAGGTTACATATGTAACAGAGATGTTTTTTGTAAGACTTAAAGAGCGGATAAAAAAGAACGCACTCAAGCATGTTTAGAATGAATTGGGGAAAAAAGATTTAATCAGAGTTTAAATCACACATTTGTGTGTTTTAGATCTGGTTTTCTAAATATCAAAAAAAGCTTAATGGGGCATCTATGAGAAAAGATAACTGCTGATAGGCTACATATAAACATATCATGACGCATTTAATAGAGACAGTATTGCAAAATGATTCTGCAACATTTTCATCTTCTTATTTCCGCTGCAGTAGTCTCATATGACATGACGCTTCAAAGGTGGCTTCATATCTCATTGCACTCAAATCTGTGCAGCCATGCTACGTTGCCTTTTATGAGTTCCATAACTCCCTTCTCAAATGACATAAAGATTGTTACAACAAACACAAGAAGCACTGCATTCGATTAGACTACAATAAAGTCAAATCTTTGTGTCAAACTATTGCTTTGTTGTCATATTTTGAGGAAATATTTTCCAAGCACAATACGTTACTACACTATTAAAGTGCAGAACACTGTACTGTACTATACTGTAAACTGAGAGCAAATGCTACACTGAGAAATGGAACTCTTTTTTTAAAGCATTTAATTAAATCAGACCCATCAAGTTCTCACCTGCTTGACATTTCTAATCCGCCTGAGGCTCTGATCAACCACCAGGCCATTCGATTCCATCTAAAGGGGTTTAATCCACCTCTCTGCACACAAGTTTGGTTTCAGATCCTCTTTACACTGGATCACTAAAGGGGCACATCTATAATTCATTAACGGCTGAACTGGGTAAACATCACTAAGCATTAGTTTAAAATGGATGAATGTGTTTGGAGTTCTGGGACAAACTTTGCTCACATGGTGCTCCACTAATTACCACAATCGACACTGTGATAAAGTGAATTTAAAAACACTTGCGATGTAGCCAAATAGCACTTCGGTGTAAGAGATTTCAAGATGATGCAAGATATACACTACTGTTTCTAAAAGGAATTATTTGTGTCTGAATGAGTTAGTGCTTTTTTAATGGAGTTTCTAGATATCAGTGATCAATCAATCATGATGTTCCCCTTCACCATCACCTCTACAGCAGATCCCATTTAGATTAGCAGGAGGCAGAAGGGGAGAGTGTGAGATTGACAAGGCCAGGCTGCTTTATCTAATGCCCATAAAAAAAAACACAGAACCAAGGCACTACTGCCTGAGGTGTTTCAGGACATGTTCTTATTGTCTCATGATAGAAGAGAAGCTGCAGACCTCCAATTCAAGAGCAAAAGTCTAATGTGGCTCACTGAATTGTACCATCTCAAACATCACTCAACTGTCAAAAGATTAACTTTTAGACTAACTTCTTTAACAAAATATTTTCCACAACTGCAATATAATATAATATAATGAAATAAACAGTTTGAGAGGTCTCTTAAAATTGACAATTAGTTACAATTAGCCATCTGTTGTGAATAATATAATATAATATTTGGATAACAATTTTTACATAATCTGTTGCTTTTGACATCACAATGAGCAAATAAACCTACAAAAGAACATTAAATGGACATAGAAAAAAGTTTTAAACAAAACAAAAAAAAATCACCTATAAGTGTCCTGCACTTTTTATTGTTTCTATGGTGTTACGGTTGTGTAGCATCAGGAAGCGCACAAAGAGAATCAATAGAGAACTTTTATTAAACAAAATCTCAGAAAAGGGTAACCACACAACAATACATGAGTGTGATCAGACAAAGACTGGAGGAAACGCAGGGAAGACATACACAGGGGATGATTTAAGGAACAATACACACCTGACAAGACTAACAAGGTGACAGATGACAAGACAAGTGAGTGAAAAGAAAAACTGGGACAGCACGTTAGAAACCAGGAAGAGAACGGATGACAGGACAGGTAACGGTTTGTCTTCTTTACATGACATGTAACTGTTTAAATTGTGTAATTTTCTTATTGATCTAAATGCATGTGTGCATCTAGAGAAACCTACTGCCCAGATGTACAGTGCGTATAGAGTAAGTAGGTCACTTACATAATACACTGGCTCCCCTGTAATTTTATGCAGCGTCTGCCAAGAATGTAAATGGATATGGAGTACACAAAATTACTCCTAGCGTAATATCGTAATTTCATCCAACTGTATACTCTTCCACTGACTGAAATGCAGAAATGATCAAAACATGTCTTTTCATGGGGAAATGCTGGAATACATTAAAAAGATCTGAGCTTTTGGATGGCCAAAGCACTGGATATGTGGGTATAATTTTCACAGGTGCATCAGATGTTTTGTTGAAATAATGTGCTTTTGGTGTGGACAGATAATGCAAAACCAAAAACAACAGAACCTCATAATGATAATATCATCACAATTGCTGCTGTTGAGGACACCTCTAGAGTCCCACACCTGCAGAATGTCCAGCTCTATCTGTGTCGACATCGTCAGCCGGCAAAAAAAAGCTATTTATTTCACGGATGAGTGTCTACTCTTCTAAACAAAGACAGCCCACAACAAAATGTGTGTCCCAGCTTCATGGACAAGAGAAAACAAGCCTTGAGGGCCTTTCTATTTGAATGGAGAAAAATAGGAAACAGAGAGCATAGAATTTGTTTACAGAAGGTAAGTGTCCGTTTTAATTCATGTCCAGATGAGGAACTCTCCTGTTTAGCACATCACAGGCTTGTGTTTCACCGTCACAGCTTTGATTAGCCCAGGTAATGAATTAATGTGAGCCGGGTTGCCCAGGTCAGGAATAATGTGGACACAATGGAAGAACGATACACACGCTTCAAGTTGTGTATGAAACCATTTCACAGATGTTCTGCCAGAACGTTAGCATCTAATAAGTAGTTTGTGGGGTTTGCTAAAGTTAGAATAACTATTACGATATCTCACATAGAGTCTACACCAGACAACAGATGAGACAGTGTCATTATTTAATCAAACTAAGAATTACATTTCAGTGACTAACTTGCCCTGCACTTTTTGTAGAATAGGACACCAGTACAGTGTTTAAAATGCATAAAGAGATATATTCACATTTTTTTTAAATTGAAAATATATTTCATTTAAACCTTCAAAGTGCCATCATTTTCAGGGAACACCAGACCAAAAGAGGTATATTTTGACAGGTATGTAAAGCACAGTAGGCAAGTATGGGGAAATCAGAGTTTTATCTTTTTCTTTACCAGGTTAATGGAAGATGGATGGAGAATGTGCAGACTTGATAGAGCACACACACCTCTTTGTGGAGTTTAAGGAGTAGACAGTGCAGCATAATATTCCAAACAATATGGCTTACTGGAGAAGCAAGGAGACTTAAACCATAAGTAAAGTGGGGAGATATAAGTAACTGTGATGTCTGTGCTCTTATCCTAGTGCAGATTGAAGGGCTGATGGGAAACAGGTATGGGTGATGTTTGAGTGAGCAGAAGAGGGATGCTGGGAAATGTAGTTTGTGGATTCTTAAAACACATTCTGGCTAAATGTACTGTATTGTCCATTGTACATATATATATATATATATATATATATATATATATATATATATATATATATATATATATATATATATATATATATATATATATATATATATATATATATATATATATATATATATATATATATATATATATATATATATTATTTTTTATTTTTATTTTTATTTATTTTTTTATAAAAATATAAAAAAATTAAACTGGTTAATATTATATTCTTGAAAATCTTGCCAATTTTTGGCATTAAAAACAGTAATGATATCTGCAAAACATTTATGTTGGTTCTGTTCTGTTTACCATAAGGGATGTTATCGCTTCCCTCGCTACTCTTATCCAAGCTAGCTAGTTCTTACCTGGAACAGAACCATATCATCAATCCCTATATAATCTAATTGACAATTTTGGCCTAGCAAATAATAAAACGATGGAAAAAGAAAAAATGGAAGAAAAAAAAAATCACATTGATTAGCCAGATTGAAGGACCAGGGGCTGGTGTTCTGGATTTTCCGGATTCTGTGACCCATTGAATTATTTGTCCCTCATAAATAAGTTTGTAAGAATGTTCGTAAGTGCAATTCTTGACATATTCTTAAGAAGTTCTCAAGTATCTTAATTTTTTTTATTCTTATTGCTGAAGAGTTGCTGATTGAATAACACTGTTTGTATTTTGCACTGCCTAAATATTACCATATAGATGTCATAATAAGTGCACAGACTATTTTCGTTGTGACAGTTAATTTCTCAGAATTGTGTTTTTAATGTCAAGTTAAAATAGTTGTTTTAAAAGAGCCTGTCTCAAGAACGATCTTTCCCATTCTTCTGCGCTCAGTCTTACTTGTGCTCTCTCTAGAGTGAATGCATCCTTTATCTGTGTGTGATGTGTTGCCTTGCTAGTTCTAACAAGAGTAGTGATCAAGGTTTTCATGATCGATCGGTGTCTCATCAGAGTACTCGTCCACATTCCTGGCAGTAATTTGTATTTTATGTAGCTAGTGTTAAGTTGTAATGCTTAATATTTGAAACAACCCAATAAATAAATTAAACATAATACATATGGGGATTTAAGACAGGTCTGAGGTTATCCTAAGTTTAAGAAGTTTTTACAGTGATTTTTAAGAACATCTTAAATTTGATCTGAAGTAACATCTTAGCAACCACAAAGAATTGTGCTAACAACTAACTCAAAACGTTATAGCAACCATTCAGCAATGTGCAAACAGCTCAGAACTCCTTATCAACTGCATAGCAATGCCCTGGTTACTATTGACAGGTTGTTTTGGCCTAACAATGCAGGCTTAATGGTACAATAGTGCAAGCGTTTTGTTTCTCTTACAGGCCTGAAACCGAACATCTCTTTGCAGCCCTACTTCTAATTAGTTTGTTAAAAACAGAATCACATTAGTCTGACTGCATGCTTGCAAGCTGGCTCATGTTTTATCAGAATAGGGGCAATGAATAGTTTAGGAGGGCTGAACAATGAGCTGTTGCAAATTAAACAACTATGAAAACAAATTACAGGGACAGAACGTGGAAGAAAAGACAGGGGATTACTTCATTGTAAGACATAAAGAAACACGACTCTAATATAAATAATATACTGTACAGTGATGTTAAAAAGAGTTTGCCCCTTCCTGATTTCTTATTTTTTGCATGTTTGTCACATTTAAATGTTTCAGTTTTAGTATTTGTCAAAGATAACACAAGTAAAGTGGCAATTTATAAGGGTCTCATCATCCCTGGTTTATTAGGGAGTAAATTTGCACCAGGATTGTAGAAAATTACTTTCAACCAGTTATTCATGATGTTTATTCAAATTTATTACAGAATTGGAATAAACTTACATAGACTATTCTGGGTCAAATTTGTCTAGTTAAAATAATAATTGTACCCAAAATTGATTATTGATCATACATGCTTCCCCTTCCCCGTTACCATTATGAATTTCTGAAGGAATACAATAAATGTGTAAAATTCTTCATCTGGCAGGGCAAGAGACCTCTTTTTAATCGTACCAAATTGTACAACACTAAAAGCTCAGGTGGGTGCCCTCTTTCAGGAATTGACTGGCATCATTGGTCCTTCTCACTCAAGCAGCTGACTAAAAACAATATGGCACTCAACAAAGCTCCTGCATGGATACATATTGAAAAATAACTAATTGCTCCCTCTCATCTTACTTGACCAATGCCATCTTCCCTTGCTTGATTTTCTAGGAAAGTCGGAAAATGTATCACCAAGATTCAAAACAAACCCCATGGCTAACAACTAGACTTTTTGGCACAACATCAAGTTACAAATAGATAGGAGGCATTTCTGCTGGATACAGTGGGCAAATAAATAAAGAAGGTATTTAGAGAACTTTTTAAGAGGGAGAACATTTAGTCATTTGAAAAAAAAGTTGTTTCAAACAAAAGGAAAAAAAAAGTTGTGGGGGGAGGCTTAGCTTTCTATGCCTATAGTACAGATGTCAATGCACCTAATTTAAATGGGCTTAAAGTGGAATAGGAAAGAGACATTGAGGGATGATCAAGAAAGAAAATAGGAAGCAGGTTGCATCAAAATAGCATACTACTGTTCATAAAGTCCAATCCCAATTTATTAACTACAACATATTTAACAGATGCTACTGGAATTAAACTAAGAAATAATGTAAAGTACAGGAATTGTGCAAGAAAATTGTACAGTTTGTTAATAAAACTCTTAATCTGTCACTATACAAACACCCTGCACTGTGTATGTTGTGAATTATACCGGAAAATGTGCATATGCCAACAGATGCTGATTTCTGGATGTAGTGTCATCCAGAGACATTGGAAGTCAGACATTCCTTCCTCATATGATGAATGGATAAAACTCAAGTTGAATATTGCAAAGTTATGAATGTGTGATATTCAGAGCCTGAGGATGTCACGACCTGTATATGAAAACCTGGGGTTCCTTTCTCACCCTGACTGAGAATGTTTTATGTAAAGAGAAACAGACCTAAAAAAAAAGTCACTGTAAAAAAGATATTGTTGACTGAATTTGAAGCAAAATTTAAAAAAAATGTAAATACAACTGTGTTTGGCCCCTCCTTGATTTTTTTGTTTGTTTTGTTTTTCATGTTTGTCACTATTAAATGTTTCAGGTCATCAAACTAATTTAAATATTAGTCAAAGAAAACACAAGTAAAGATGAAATGCAGTTTTTAAATGAAGGTTGTCCTTTTTAAGGGAAAACAAAATCCACACCTACATGGCCCTGTGTGAAACAGTGTTTGCCCCCTAAACCTAATAACTGGTTGGGCCACCCTTAGCAGCACCTGTCTTGTTCATCACTTCACTTGTATAAAGCCTGCATGGGTTTCCCATGTTGTGACAATTGTTATGTGTCGTTTTCCGTGTGGATTCCGCTGTATTCCTTCCGAGTCCCAACCCCCGGTCCGCGGCCACGGATCGAATTCGCGGACCGGTCCGAGAGCGGCTGCAAGCGGCTGTAACGCTGCAGCTTTGGCGGTGAGGAGGTGTGTTTAAACAAACCCCTACAAAAAAAAAAAACTAAAAAAAAAATATAGAGATCTCATTCTGGTCCAAATCATTAGCTACATGTAATGACAAACGTCCAATGCTGATAATTGTACCTCAGACATAAATTGACTGAGACAGTTGACAGTGAAGGAAGGGCAAACAAATGAACATTAGGATTTTGCCAAAAGCCTCAGAGCATTTCATTAAGCCAATAGAACTAAAGCACAGAATAATTATTGTCCATCTATCCTTATAAACCCAAACAAACAGCCTAATTTGCATATTGTTAAATGGATTGTTTGGCTAAATGCAGAAATGAATAAAGGCCATTATTCCCCCCCTATACCATTTACCCCTCATAATCCCTCTGTAATCATGTCCCTAAACGTAATTCTTAGCTGTCAAACGTATAAATTGCCAAGTCGTGTGGCCTGGTGTTAAACAGCAGGTGGGGAGCTTAGATATATTAGTGAGTTTTACCGTACTATCAGCTAAAACAAATATAAAAAGTAATTCAAGGTATTCCTTGAATAAAGTGCTAAAAATAACAATTTCAATTAACATTTATTTGTATAGTGCAATACATATCGTATCTATTCAGCAACGCCATCTACACAACAATTTGGAGTAAACGGTTTTCAGAGGTGAAAACGTATTGGCAAGCTATTTTAGCTTAAATATTTCTAGCTACTCTTCATAATTGCATTTTTAAAAGTATGAATTTAATTGAAGAGCTCTTAAATTAAATTCTTAAGAAGGTAATTACAATGAGCAATGCTGTGAAAATTAAGCTAAAACGTCTTCCCATACTAATAAATTTACCAACAGCTTTGTTTGCTGAACATTCATGTGCATTCTATTTTGTCTAATAATATATGAGGATTTGTATATTTTAATTTAATCTCCTAAATTTGATCTCCTTTCAAAAAGTCCATGAGACAAAGAAACTTTTTATTTATACATTATAAATTTGCATTGTTCTATTTATAGTAAATCCAAACCTTTCATTCATTTTATCTTGCCTCAACACAAATAAAACATTATTACTTGATCTCTCATCTCTTAGATGGCTTTCAGATGTCTTTTATTCTTTAGATATCTTCAGAGATCAGAGCAAGGTCTTGAGGATGCTTTGAATAAAATTATCTTTCACGTTCATTTTGATTGTTTACTAAACAAAATAAACCAGAAACAACTGAATGACCTTCTTGTGATTATTCTCTTCCTGTTTAACCTTTATTTGCATGAAAAAGAGTATTTGGTAATACTCAGGTTTGCTCAGAACAGATGCACTTGACCCTATCAGAGAGCATTGCTCGATATTAGCATCTTCCTCTTCCGCCACTCGCTCACTTCTCTGATCTATAATGTGAAGTGCCTCCTTTGGTGTTGTGAAAGGTTAAGTGTGTAAATAAATGCAAAGTATGGCTGTTGTCTTGAGTTTTGAAGGGCATGAGTCAATCAAATTATAACGGGTACTGAATCATAAAGCTTTTGGAGGGCAATTACAGTTATTTGTGTAGCTTTTAAAGGGATAGTTGAACTAAAAATATATAAAATTCTGAAAGCATTTACTCACCGTCATGTTCTAAACCTTTCAATATTCTGTGGAACTCAAAAGAAGTTTCAGTTTAGGGGACTGTCCCTTTTAGACGGCACAATGTGTTTTCATAAAATCTTGTTTTGAACTGTCACCAGTAGAGAAAGAAATCTGAAAATACTGCAGAACCAGAAGGAAAAAACCCTCTTTTTTTATCAGTCTGGTCCTCCAAAAGCAAGCGAGATTTTAACCAGATAGCACACACAGAGGACGAGAGAGAAAGAGAGAGAGAAGGAGAGAGAAAGAGAAAGAGAGGCATGCGAAAGAACTAAATTACAGTTAAAAATCAATACAGAAAAAAGTTCAGAGAATAGGCTTATTGATTAAACACAAGGGTTGATTAATGATTACTACATTCTTACAATAATTGCAAATCAGTAAATTGTAATGTCTTGATTTTCATATTGATCTGTCTCAATAATGATACATAGTACAAAGCATTTTGTGCATTTGACAGGGTTCTTAATGTACGGGTTCATGTTGACTACATTTAGATCAAATTGTAACATGTTTAATGCAGGCTGAGAGCAAGTAAATTTAAATGAAAATTACAGTATTTTCAGTGCATTCATAGTTAGATCAAAATAAAGGAATCATTTATTCACGGTCATGTTGTTCAAAACTATGACATTCTTGCCCCTGTGGAACACAAAAGACGATATTTTTTGTCCTTCCTTAAATCCCTTTTACTATTCCTTTAACTAATGCAACTACTGTATACAGCAGCGCATCTGTTTTTCATATTTCCACCTATATTTACCAAAAGTGAGTGATTGTATGACAGTAATTATGTATGGTGACGATTAGGTTTGACCAGCTGTTTTGTCCCAATAAGAAGATTCAGCCCTGAATTTGGGCAAGTCAACTTGGCAACATACAAATAATCCTGCACACTGATTTTCATTTACAGCGAGAAGTGCATTTTGAGATGCTAACTTGATGAAAGTAAAGTGTATGCTTCAAGGTACTATTGTAGCTCATTCAAAGAAATAAAAAAAAACAATAACATAAAATAATCGTTATGTTGGTATGCAAATATTTCAGAATTATGAAATAACTAAATTTCTGAGTATGTAACATCTTCAAAGATATTTCTTTTTTGCTTGATTTTGCTGTGTAGTCTTATTAGATGCATTCTCAAGGCTGCATTTGGATGGCTTATGTATTTTTTATCTTTTTTATATTCTTTTTTATATATATTCTAATATAGCAGACTGGACTCTTAATTGAGTTCAGTGTTCAAATAGCAGTAAGGGAAATTGTGATGTGATTTCATATCATATCATATCAACTGAGCAGATTCCATAACAGCCGAGCTATTATTTAAAAGAGACGGAGCCAAAATAACACTGGGATCAAACCAAGCAAATTCTGCAAACAGAGCCAATTTACAACTTGCCATGTTTAATTTGATTTATTGTTACTGGTATTGAAAGTTGAAGATTAAAAAACAACCTCACAGTAACAATTACAAGGGAATTTAATGCATGTCTAGCCACATATAGGTCACATAAAGGTGGTGTCTTTTTTTTTTGCACAAGCTGTTCCAAACATTCTTTAAAGGTTAAAATATTGTTAAATACGTTTAATATGAAGAGACATCTTCTTACGGTTTAAAAGTTAGGCATCACTAAGATTTGTTTCAATGTCTTTGAAATAAGTCTGTTATGCTCACCAGGGCTGTATGTATTTGATCAAAATATAGTAAAAACAGAGGGGCGTCTCGCTAACCCTGCCACCCAGGTCAGCTGGGCACCTTTGTTGAGGAGATGGATATGCTGTTGTCCTCATTCCCTGATGATGGCACTCCGCTTGTCGTCTTTGGTGACTTCAACATCCGTCTGGAGAAGCCTTGTGCTACAGACTTCCTCTCTCTCCTAGCCTCATTTGACCTCAAACGACTCATCACCACAGGTACTCACAAGTCGGGCAACCAACTCGACTTGATCTACACACGCAACTGCATTACAGACAACATTCTAGTTGAACCACTGCATGTTTCTGACCATGTTTTCATTGCATTTCATTCTTACTACTTCAACACCAAACCCTCTACCAGTCACATTCAGGCAAAACCTGCGCTCTCCTTCTCCTTCCCATGTTAACTCTGTCATTTCATCCTCTCTTCCTTCTCCCAAATTATTCTCATCTCTGGATGTGCATACTGCAACAGGCACATTATATTGCACTCTAACGTCTTGTCTAGACAATATCGGTCCGCTCTTTTCCAGGTCATCGCGTGCCACACCCTCCAAACCCTGGCTAATGGATGTTCCTCGTGAACATCGGACCAACCTAAGGGCAGCCGAGAGAAAATGGCACAAGACAAAGGACCCGTCTGACCTAAGTTTGTATAAATCTCTGCTCAATACCTTTTCTACTGATGTCCATACTGCTAAATCTTTGCATTTCCACAACAAGATCAATAGCGCTTCTAACATGCATGCACTTTTCAAAACATTCAACACTCTCCATCCCCACCCTCTACCTCATTAACGATTAAATGATTTTGCCCATTTCTTTATTAACAAAACTGCAACTCTCAGCAGTCAGTTCTCAGCTCCACACACACATGAACGTAGGCCGACCTCTGATGTAACCAGAAACCTTTTTCAACCTCTCCACTCACAGAAGTAAATGCATCTAAACTTCTCCTTTCCAGCCACCCAACCATCTGCTCTTTAGACCCCATCCCCTCACACCTTCTACAAGTCATCTCTCCTACAATCTTACCGGCACTCACTCACATCATCAACACATCTCTTCACACAGGAACTTTCCCTATCGCATTCAAGCAGGCTCGGGTAACCCGGGTAACTCAAAAAACCCACAGTACCCACAGACACATCACTTGTTGATAATTACAGACCTGTCTCTCTTCCACCATTCATATCTAAAACTCTTGAACGTGTTGTATTTAACCAGGTATGTTCTTTTCTCTCTCAGAATGGCTAGTTGGACACAAATCAGTTTGGCTTCAGGAAGGGCCATTCAACCGAGATGGCACTCCTATTAGTCAGTGAAGCTCTAAGGAGTGCAAAAGCGGTTTCAAAATCATCAGTTCTCATTCTTTTAAATCTATCTGCTGCCTTTGACACTGTTAATCATCATATCCTTCTGTCTTCCTCTCGTCACTAGTCATCAGTGGAACTCCTCTTCAGTGGTTTGAATCCTATCTCATGGATAGGTCTTTCAGGGTTGCGTGTGGGGAGGTCTCCAAAGAATGTCAACTGATTACCAGTGTTGCACAGGGCTCAGTTCTTGGACCACTTCTCTTATCCATGTACACCACATCACTGGGTCCCATCATAGAGGCACACGGATTATCCTATCACTGCTACGCTGATGATACACAGCTCTACCTATCACTTCAAGACGGAGCTTCTAGTCTTTCCCGCCGATCCAACTCTACAGGACGACTTCACAGTCCAGAACGTGTGTCGCAAACTCCTCTACACCCCCCTTTATGCCGTTAATTCCATGCTAAAAAGGAACAAGCGCAAAACTGATGTTTGCGCGCGCGTAAATTACATCCACGAGCGGAAAACAGAGCTACACATAAATACGGGTACCCGCGAGCTCATTTTCATCACTTGCGCGTGCGTGCATGACATCTAATCTGGTCGCGCTCGAACATTCGCTCGCTCTCGACTGCTGTTTTTGTTCACGCGAGCACTTTTATTTTTTTCAGTCGTGGGGCGGGGCTTGCTCTTGTAATAGTAACATCAAACATCATTGGATAGTTCCCTTTTTTCCAGAGGTCAGTTGTGATTGGACGCCTGTGATTGTCAATCTAGAGCTGAGGCAAATATACGATTCAGTCACATTGCATATTATGGTTTTTCTGTCGATTCAATTGTATTAATATTGTTTTGTTGTAATTTCACGTGTCCCAGTCGAGTGATTTAAGACCAAACTATACTTTATACAGGTTTTCTAGGATTTCTTATAAGTAAATGCGCAGGTACGACCTTCACCCCGGCCCCTCTGTCAATTTTAAGAAACCAATGTGGCCCGCGAGACAAATAGTTTGCCCACTCCTGCTCTTAGCAGAGGATGAGCAAGTGGACAGCCAAGGCTATTTCACTTGTTTCTTAGCCAGACAAATTATCTACCCCTTTAGCAACTCAAGCCCACTCAACTAGGAGAATGGCTGCTTCTAAAGCCCTCTTGTCAGGAGTTTCCCTTCACGATGTTTGTGGTGCGGTGGACTGGTCCTTACCACACACATCCATAAAGTTCTACAACCAGACTCATCAGAGGCACAGGTGTTATCTTGTTAGTATGATTCACACATAGCTTTCCTACAGCATCAATCATTGAAGCATCTCGTAACCTCTTCAGGGAACAAAGGTTACAGTCATATTCAAGACAGTTAATTAAGTCTTAATCCTTTGACGTGTACGATCACACCAGCGTGATCAGTCTTGGCTAGTCCTTAGAGCGTATGATCACACCGGTGTGATTAAAACGTTCCATGAGTCACGTGATCATCCTCTAAATTCAAACGTGTTTTCACTCAGTATCTGGTCCAGAGACGGACCTGCTCAGAGCTTGTTACATATCACAACAACTCAGTGTTTTCAACCACATAAGGTTTATTTTAGGTTTCAAACATTTCAATACTCATAAGTACTAGCAAAACAATACATTTATAAATAAAATAATATAATTTTAAAAATAATAATACACACTGATGTCTATCATCAGAAACATCAGAAACATATTGTATGTAACTATAAAGTTCACTCTATTCTTCTACTACTTCACTGGCCACTGGTCATGTATTTCAGGAAAAAGTGACTGAATTGACATGTTGTAAATCGGACAGATCAGATTCTCCGATCTGCGGCGCAAACTAACAAGGTGGTGCCCGTTGTATATGTGCCCATTTTAATTCATATTTAAATAAAGTTACTAGATTTAGGTATTGAATAGCTATTTTTAAATAGATTCATTATTAAATATATTAATAATCAAACTTGAAGTTGTGTCCTCAGATAATGTGATACCATCAAATTATTTGGTCTTTAAAGTAATGATTTGATCCATAGATAATAATAATAAAAATTATACATAAACACAAAACATTGTCAATATCGTTAACCGTCAGGAGGCGATTTTTGTATAAACCAAAAAGGCACCTTATAGTTGAATGAGTTAAAATGTCAAAGCTGTTATCTTTCATAGAATATTTTTTATAACCTTTCATGGTACTTGTTTCACAGAATTACCCTGCTTTAAGCATGATAAGCTCACTTCGTATGCAGCAAATATTCCCACATTCAGTCCAAGATAAACAAATCATTTGGGAATAAGGTAGTGCTTTATTGCAAAGAGGAAAAACTCAGCTTGTGTAGTCAGTTGAATAATTGTGCTCTGACTCAAACCTTGACGTGTCAAAGCTTCGCACTTAAAATTGCATTTTGAATTAGATACTGGTTGAATGAAATAGAGAGAGACAAACAGAAGGGAATTGAGAATTGTTGTAATTAGAGGTCTGGAGAGGCTTTATCAGTGGCCTAAAGTAGAGGCCACACACTGCAGTCAACAGAGCACTGGAGCATGGGAACTACCTCGGTCTCTATAGTTCCTCAGATGAGACCACTTCTCCAGCCTGGTATCCTCAACCCAACACAATACCCACAGCTTCTCACGGGCTCCATCCCCTCAAGCCATTCCCAAATCCTACCACAGAATCGGCACAAACAGCCACGAATACCAATGCCCAGATTAGATGTATTCATTCACCGTATTCTCTATGCACACATTTGAAGAGCCTTGGGAGAAACTCTCACAAATGTATGAATGTGTGTCACATAGTGAGAAAACCTTCCTCTCTAGCATGTGTGTATGTGTGTGTGTTTTTAACAGATGGATGATTCATCACCATCCTTTTTCAGCACAGAGCAGGTTCACTGAATTGATGTCTAAAAGGATTGTTTTATTTCCATGGTACTTTAGCTTCTCAGTTTTGCACAGCATTGTAATCAAAGCACTAAGTTATCTTTGAATGTAAAACATCCAATCTGAAAAAAAAATGTCTATCTTTTTTTTTCTTTTTCTATTTTTTCTAATATTTTTTTCTTTTTTCCATCTCTGAATGGAACTGATTTATTTTCCGAATGGGAAATGATTTACTTTTTTCAGACTGGTTTCCCTATGTGCCATTAGTCAGAAAAAAAACAACAACAGTATGTCCCGCCTCCAAGGTCATGTCATTGGACGAGTACAGTAAGTGTTGCTAGTCTGGATTCTCAAATAAACAGCAGTTTTGCTATCACAGGAATAACTTACATTTTAAACGTTATTTTAAACAGTAATAATATTTAGCAATATTATTGGTTTTTTTTCCTGAATTTTTGATGAAGTAAATGGAGTCTTGGTGGCCACAAAAGACTTCTTTCAAGAATAAAAGAAAATCTTACCTACACCAAACGTTTGAACGCTAGTGCACGAAGGATACACGTCACAATTTTGGAGAATAACTAAACAGTATTAAGCTCCTGAAGCTTAAAACAACAGCTAAATATGAGACAGAGCACTGCCAAAGAGCCAATGAAGAAACAAAAGGGAAGTTACAGAAGATCAGAGATACAGGAAGATTCTTCAAAAGTTTAATGAAAGTCTTCCGAGACATGCTATCACTGATTTCACATCACAAGTCAACTTGTCATGTGTAATGGCGTGAATATTTAATGCACAGCAGAAAAGATGAGAAGTCTTATATGAAATATGGATTTCCTCATTGGGGCTAATAAATATTTGACTTAATAAGCAGCTAGACAGATTAATGATTAGCTGAGTTTAAATAGTTAATAGAGGGAAGATATGAGGAGGGAAGTGTCATTATGTGCAGCTGCTGCTGTCATTGTGACGTCAGAGCAAAAGAACATAATGAAACTACTGTTGGTGTTGTATTCCACATAGCAAACCACCATCATGCCAATAATACACAGTCATTGTTATTTTAATGTAATTACAAAATTCAATGCAACCCCAAAGTTACACATGAAAATATACCAAAATGACCTTTCCCGGGCACAGGTTGGGTAGCAAACCAGTATCATGCACTACATGCATACAAAAATACTCACCCACTTTGCATAAGTTATACAGAAAAACAGTCAAAAATGAGTTTTGTAATCACCAGAGCTGTTTGTCACAGTAGGATTCAGAACAACAATCTAAATCCAATAATATCAGACAGAAGACAGTAAAGAGTGATGACAACAGGAAGCCTGATCAAACTTGCTAGAACAAGTCCTCATCAATTTGACAACTTTCTATAACAGTAAAAGGAAATTCATTTATTCACAATGACCTTCAGCGCTTCTCTCTAGATACATTTGTAATTTTGCCCCATGGTTTAATGAAAGCCTGTTTCCAGGAACATTCAAGCTCTTCTAAAAGCAATGATCCTTTATAGGCCTGTGTAATGGATGGGTCAAGGAATTGTGCCTCGTTCTTTCATTTCTAAGGGCCAGGTCACACAGAAACGGAATACTGGTCATTGGAACGATAAAAAAATCCTTTATTTCTAAACTGCATATAACACAATACACTGGTGACAACAGAGTGGAAATTTAATTTCTTAATTAAAGCCACTGATTTGTAAATACTTGCATTAGGAGTTGCAAAGAAATCTCTGTAACTTAAGAAATTTAAGGCATTTTAGGTATATTCCTAGCTCCAAAAGCTAGGAAGTAAAGGGCAAGTCACACAGCCGATCACGCACGAATCACTCACAAATCACGCACAGATTGGGTTTGTGCGTGCTTGTGCGTCGAGAAATTGACCACGAACATTCAACGCACACCCGACGCATGAATCACTGACAGAGCGCGTCCAAACACACATGCTTCGTGAACGTTCCACGAACAAGCACTTTCAGAATCCACATTGTCAGTGGAATGAACGTGATACGTGCGCGGTTCATGCGTGATATGAAGGTGGGGCGTCAGTGGACGGATGTGGACGCGTGGTATGGATTCATATGAACAATGCATTGCATTGTGCTTGTGACATTTTGAGCATCGTTATTGACATGCGATGTGAAACAGGCACATTGTTATAGCAAATGGCGAGTATCTAGTAGCTGCAGCATTTCTTCAGGCAAATATGTGTGTATTAAAATACAATGGTGCAAAAATAAAAAATAAACTAGCCCTAAACACTAAATTAAATCATTACTTTAATCTGTCCTCTTGAGATATTACATGCACATATAGTGCACTGGAACAAATACACATGTCCCTCTGGCCGAAGCCCACTTTACTTTTTAAATGTCAAGTGATGTGTGAAGATGATCCCTGGAGATCAAATACACATGAGTGTATGCCTGTGCTTATATGTGTGTTTATGAATGCTTTTCCTCAAAATAAGCAGCACGAAGACCAATCAATCTAAGCAATCTTACACAATTCTGCAATTTTTCTCACTCATACACACATATAAGGCAAACACACACAGAGGTGAGAGAATGAAAATCAGAGTATGAGTTTCTCTCCTGACTCACTCATCTGATATCAGTCACTCCCACACTGCTTCCACACAGTAAGAATAGCAGAGGAAGAATAAACAAATATTTAGAAATGTTCTTTAGCCAAGACTGCATGAGTAACAGAGAAAGATAAACTTATTTTGGTTATACCTATTGGCACATTCAGGAACAATTTTTATTTTAGTCAATCTTTAAAGGGATAGCACTCATACATGCACATATAAACACACACACAAATATCATAATATCTATCATAATTTACTTATATCAGGTCTACAGTCATGCTCAAAAGTTAATATATGTTTACAGAATCTGCAAAATATTATGTAAATATTGTATATATATATATATATATATATATATATATTGTAACAGTTATGTCATGCTCCTCATGTGTGTCTCTCCTGTGTTCCTGTAGCCACCCATGTCAGCTGTGTCTTGTTAGCCCTGCCTACTTATACCGTCATGTTTCCCATTGTCTTTGTCTATCGTTGACGTTATGTGGATGTTCTTAGTGTGTGGATGCATTATCTTCCCGTGTTTGCACTATGAGTGCCGCTTGTCTGTTGTTAGTAAAGTGTTCTTCAGTTTACTTCCGTGTTCTCCGTGTTTTCTCCGCATCGCACGCCAGCCTCGCGTGACTTAATACATATATACAGTAATACCTCGGTTTATGAGCGACTTGGTATAGAGCATGGAGGGTCGAATCGGTGTACGAGAATTGTATCGGTGTACGAGAAAAAATTTCCCTCACCCATGCACAGTTTTGTGTGGAAAAAGTCCTAACGCTCAGCATCCTTGTGCGCATTTTTACATGAAATATCCTAATGACAGCCTCTCATAACACAGTCAAGAGGTTCCAACCTATTTATAACCCCTTATTCATTGGCTGCATCATTCATCACAGTGATACTTTTATAAGTGATTTACAGATGTTTTTACCTCATATTCTAAACATTAATTAATTGTTATCGCTATTGTTCACGTAGGGAAATATACACTTACAGTACCTCTAAGCAGTAACTGTCAAGGTTCATGAATTCAGTGTCTCCTAGTTCTGCCTGAGTGTGTATGTGTGTGTGGACACTGATTCTCACCTGATTCTCATATCATCTGCCTATCTCCCCGCTTTCACGGTCCAGCGCATTCCTTCCTTCGCGGCTCCCGCAAATTCGTTCGTTCGCGGCTCCCGTGAGTTCGTTCGTTCATTCCAGGCTCCCGCAAATTAGTTA
Organism: Rhodeus uyekii; assembly: GCA_037043235.1. Classification (NCBI taxonomy): domain Eukaryota; kingdom Metazoa; phylum Chordata; class Actinopteri; order Cypriniformes; family Acheilognathidae; genus Rhodeus; species Rhodeus uyekii. Next base: position 664,935 of record JAWRVZ010000064.1, read on the forward strand.
TCTGGCGGCTCCCGCGAATTCGTTCTCTCGCAGCTCCCGCGCATTCGTTCTTTCGCGGCTCCCCCGAGTTCGTTCTTTCGCGGCTCCCGCGAATTCGTTCGTTCGAGGCTCCCGCAAATTCGTTCTCTCGCGGCTCCCGCAAATTCGTTCGTTAGCGGCTCTCGCGGGTTCATTCGTTCGCGGCTCCTATGTTCCACGACTTTAACTCTGGATTATCACTTCGTTTGTTTTCTGCACTATTATAATAAATTCAATCATTTGCTTTCATCCTTGCTTTCCCCGCTCCCCCCTCCTCCCTCCTCTCTCTCCTCCAAGCAGGCTGCTCAAACCTGAAGTGCATTACAGTAAATTGTCAAGTATTTTTAGTGTTTAATTGTCAATTATTGAAGACACTAAAGCTGCCATATAAATTAGTATTTATATGAGATCTTAATGGTTACAATTTTAACTGCAATTAATATGGTAAAACCAAAAAAATATTTAAAATGGGCATTTGTGGTCATGTGGAACGAATTAATTGATTTTTTGTGCATTCTAATGGGGAAATTTGTTTTGGTGTACGAGCATTTTGGTTTACGAACTCGCCCTTGGAACGAATTAAACTCGTAAACCGAGGTATTACTGTATATATATATAGGCTAATTTTTCATATCTCAAATCGTGTTTTCCCATACGAAATAACAGAAAACAAATCGATCCATTCCAGATCCGTAACAATGGAAAAAAACATGTTGGTACACACACACACACACACACACACACACAATTATAGTACATGTATATAGTATAAGGATGTGGATAAGGATATTGTGTGATATCAAATAAAATGCGGTTTTAAGTCTTTACAGACAGTAGACAGACAGTAGCGGCAGGTGCAGAGGAGGGAGGAAGGGGGTTGGTACGTAGACCCTTGATTCCGTATCGTACCTTATACGAACACTATGTAATTTACATAAACTTAAATTAACAGAACTGAACTTAGCTTTTTTATGCTTAATTTTCTTTTTCTTCTCACCATCCTTACCACTCACTTTCTTAGAACTCATTGCTACTATGAAGAATAATGCACAAAATAGAGGCTACTTGGAGGCGATGCATACAGAAGTCAGCAAACACGTGAAGTGAACGTGCGTCGGCATCGGAGTAAGTAGGCGTGCTCGTATCTTGAATATTTACTCGTATCTAGAAGCAAAAATCTGCCCAAGGGCTTGCTCTTATCTTGGAATATTCGTATGTAGGGACGCTCATGTCTCGAGGTATTACTGTGCCCTATTTATATAAATGGTAAAGTTTTTTTTTTTTTTGCTGTTGTTGTTTTTGTACATTATATATGTCTTGACTTTTTTTATGTGTGATTAATTTAATGCATGCTTGCTAAATAAAACTTTCATTTTCATTAGAAAAGAAAACATACTGACCCCAAATTTTGAATAGTAGCATCTATGTATTTATTTGTAATTTTTAATGACACAAGGGTGAACAAATTACAACAGAGTACTAATTTTTGGCTAGGTAAGCTTATGCAGATTACCACTAGGGGGGAAAATGGCACTCAAAATAAATAAAAAATAATAAAAAAATACCAAAACTAGCACACACGCCTTTGTGTCTTTGTTGGGTCTTGCCAGTGTGCGTGTTGTGTTGAACTGTTATTATAATTTTCCTTGTGGATCACTAGAACCTGCTATACTTCTTTGTTGTGTGTTTGTTGCTCACCACACAAGCTGTGACAGAAGACTCGACCCAAAAGTGAGAAAATCGATGTGATGATTCGTCGTGTTTTTGTTCAGTTTGGTTTCCAGTTCGTTTTTTGTTTAGTTTTTAACTCAGTTGGCCATGGATATCCCTGCTGTATAGCTGCTTTGCCTTGAGCTGTTTATAGATTTGGCATATCAGACCACCTTCCCGGGACTGCCTCTGCACATTCCTATGCATCACAAACTCTACTCTGGTGCAGTGTCCGGGGAACCTCCTTGAGGGAGCTACAAAGACTACATGAACTGGATACTGTTATCCTGAGGATCATCTTTCACCATTGATGACATCACCAGCCCCATTCCAAACCCAGTGCCCAAACAGAATCTATTTAATCTGGGATATTGTCGCCTGAGCCCACCACAGACATCAAGCCCTACTTTGCCATATGGTGCGAGCCCATGGCATCAGAGGCATGTGAGCACAACATGAGTGAAGCATGAATCTGACCAGGTTTGTGCACTGGCTGCACCTTCCACCACCATGGGAGCTATCGTGCAATTGGTGCCCAGCCCACTCTCCCGCCACGGAGAGCGATAATCTGGCAGTACTTTTGACTACAGCCACCACCATTAGCATTAGACCATTAAAACCGGTGATACTTCATCATTTTTGTTATGTGTTTGTCTCTCACCATACCAACCGTGACACTGATATGTTCTGGACAGTTTAAAGCAGAAAACAAGTATTTTTGTTTAAAAATGTACATTAATTATTCAGGACAAAAGTAAATGTACATATATATCATTCAAGCTGTAAAGACTTTTGATGTAGGAATACATTAAAATAAAACACTACCCCCAAGAGGGAAAACCATGCTAGACTCAACATGACTGGACTAAAATTGACTCGAATTGACTAGACTAAACTAGACTTGATTGATATGACTACAGGAAGGAATGACAAGTAATGACGACAGATCAGCACAAGAAAGCAAACACACGGAGAATAAATAGGGAACACACAAGGCAAGTATTGAGGGAGGACAGGTGGGACAAATCAAACCAATAACGAGGAAACAAGACAGGTGGGGTTAAGCAATGACAGGACAAAACAAAACATGACGTGAACACGCAGCCAATGAGAACTCAAAAGCCGTGTCCACACAAAACAAGACAACAAGAAAGCGCGCAGCCAGTGAAAACACAAGCTGTGCACTACACAGCACAAGACAAGACATGACAGGAAACAACTCACGCAGACAGGAGAGCGTGCAGCTCGAGTACTGATCTTGTGCGCACAGAACAAAAGACAAACACACAGAGTGTCCGAATCTCAAAACACAAAACCGATACAGGACTAGAATTGGGATCTAACACCACACCTCTCACACAAGACAGATCACGTGGAAAGGAAAGTGCATGGCTGAAGCAAGCTCGAAACCATACTCACACATACAGATATTGTCAGAGCTCTGCCACAAAACCAAGAAATTACTAGACTGAAAGTGACAGAACCCTGAAAGAACTATGCTCTATTGCATATACAATGTTCCATTCAAACAGTATTTTATGGTAATTACGTTACTTCCCTTCTTGGTGTCTATGCAAATATATGAAAATTAATGTGTTTATAGCATAGGGGTCATGAGATTGAAATTGATACAACACAACTTTTGAAGTCAAAAGTTCTCAGAGAAGATTAGCATATCATCTAAGCCCAAGGGTCTAATTTCATATTTTTACTTCAAAATTAAAGCTATAACCTTTATTCCAGAAACCTAAAAACATTATCGTGTCCACAAATCCCTCATTAACAAATAGACACAAAAAACTTTGATAATCAACCTAACACAATGTCATACATGTTATTTTTCAGAGACACAAAATTAGATCAATAAACCTAAAAACTGTTTTTACTGACTAAATATCACAAATGTTGATATTCATGATATGATGAAATGACAAAATGACAAAATGACAAAATTAAAAATAGAGTATCCATTATTACTAATAAAAAATAAAAGCTAATCTGCTGAAATTAGATTTTGAGCCATCTATGGTCAGGAGAAAAAATTATGTTGTGAATGGGGTCCTCTTACCTCTCCCTACCTCATATGATTTTTTTTTTTTATCCTATTCTCAATAAAACTAAATTTTATTTTTAAATAAATTAAGATTACTCCATTTGCATTATACATTATATTACTTATTGTTATACTAGTTCTCATTGTACACTTCTATACTGCTTCTATACTGCTACTATTGCAATATACATTTGTCATGCTAATAAAATAGTTAAAAAAGTGAATCATTTGAGAGAAAGAAATGGTAAGAGAGTAAGTAATGTATTGTACTCAATATCAAAAATAGGGTTGCGAGCGGCTTACAGTAAGATAAGACAGAGAACTGACTCGTAAATGTGAAACAGTGCGCATGTATGTGACATACAGCAAGCCAGTTTTCACATTCTTGCTTTATTTTCATACTATTCACTCTCGCCCACTGTGGACTTTAAGAGCTGTTAGACCGGCTCTCCTGTGGGCGATTACACAAACACACACATGTCTGCTTATCAGAGTTTCAGTAAGCTTCAAGGCACCCTCTACAGACACATGAATAGATAGAGACTTAAAGTGTGTAGGGCCATGAAAAGATTTGTTGTTTTATACACTCAAGCCTAGCGATAGCCCCCATGGTGTATTGATTAGTTACACACCTACATGCACATACTCCTCCCCTATTCCATATTTTCTATTTTATTTGTGTAAATGCATGACTGATTTTAGTCAAGGATGTGCAGAACAGTATTTTCCAACTCATTTCAGAGTCAGAATGGCTAGTGAATCAGGGAGCGTACATCTCCCGTGAGTCAAGTCTATTGACATGGCTGTCGAAACTTGGATGCAGAGCTAAATTTGACTCATTCTGGAAACAAAATGAAAATCACATACATGTGTTTAAAGAAATGTTCTAAAGCTGGACAGGTTCCAGAATGAACAATCCTTATTGCTCCTGGTTCAACATTCCTATGGATCAATTTGTCTGTCCATCTTTCTGTCTGTATATCTACATAGGGTCTCAGATTTTAGGGTTAAGTTTAGGGATTCAACAACATTCTAATTATTTCCATCAAAAGATTTCAGCTAGGGTAAAAATATGACCAAGCAAAAAATACAAAGCAAATACTGTTGAATCAATCAAAACACTATACTGAAGCAACAGAATGCAATAATCTCCAATTTATATATTCTCTACTCTTACAGAAGTTTATGTAAAACTGGGCCATGAAGTAAAAAAAAAAAAAAAAAAAAAAAAAAAAAAATTTTGTTTCAAATTACAGTACAGCAGAGTGTACTGTACATTAAGCATGATGATATTGAATAAAAATGTAATTAAAAATAATAAAACGTTAAAATAAAATTTCTTGAATTTATTTATATGCACCCAAATAAAATAAAAAATAGATACAAATTAATATAATAATTAACAATAAATATGAGCAAACTGTACAGTTGTGTGAATAATCTATCTATTTGTCTATTGATCCAAGAAAAAAACTTCACTCACAACAGTTTTCATTTATCCACTTCATCTTTTCGACTGGCATATTCATAAATAAGTTCAACTTATGGAACTGATGAGCAAATGGATTTAAATCTTAAAGTTCATAGAGAACACTGTACATCAAGCCAAGATTACCGAACAACGGTGGCGTGAAATACTCATAAATCTAAAGCCTTCGCATCAATCAGGAAAGCATTTGGAATAAACTCCAAAATAAAGGCTGAGCACAGCCATCATAAACACTCCCGATGATCACATTAACTTGCTTTATTAATGGGACATTGGGTTTTGATCTGATTGGCCGTGCACTCCATTTATTTATGTAAATGATCAGCTCATGAGGGAAATGTGCCGTTCCACAGTTGAATGCTGAGATTATTAATGTATGACGTCCCAGATAACATCACGGAGAGACTTAATGCCCGCTGTGTGCCTTGCGTAGCCAGCAGCGGAAACGGAATTAAACATGAACTAGGATGACAGGGAAACACTGGGCTGATTGGACACGACAGCATGCTTTGATAGTCCAATTCAGAAACATATTCAACTTTAAGCCAGGACAAAAACATGATTAAAACAAAGGAACAAATGCAGCTTGATAGATACAATACATGTAGTGCACTACACAATCTAAAGGTGAAACCATTTCAGAGGCCGACTAGAGAAACAGCTAAGACGATAAGCCAGAGGAAGGCCGTTTAAAGGCACTCAAGACTGCTGTATTCTGCTCACACATACACATGAATTGTTGTTTTGCCCTTGGCGTGTGGTCGTATCACAATTGAAGTCATTGAAGAACAAACGCTCCTTCCCTGCCTCCTCTAAATGTTTACGTTTGTAAAGTGTATGTGTGGCCCACTGCATAATCTGGTGTAAGATGTACTTATCTCAATTCTGCAGATCAATATGTGTCTGAAACAGAAGTAGTAAAAAATTGCAGCTCTAATCCAGGTGTCTGGCTGATTAAAATGACTCTGTCGTAACAATTAGATGCTATAGCTGTTGGTTGGAGTAATAATTTTGACCCTGCACTCTAAAAAGGTAAAAATTACCTTTTTAGAGAGATCCGTCTGGTACATTTCACCTGTTTTTTCCCCACACCCGCATATACAGCTTATCTGCGCTAGCTCTCGCATTTAGTACCTGACCTATTTTTTATTTTTCGGATATCTTCAAATGAGATAATGCTAATGAAGATTTCTTCCACATCACAACAGATTTGCTAAACAGATTCTTGAGGACTCTCTTGTTATTTTGCGCTAATTTCAGCTGTGAAATGTTTTTCTGGCAAGGCCGAGAGCGTGTGATTAGAATGTTATTAAATGCTTTTATGTCAGTGCTATTGAACTGACTGCCAAAGGAGACAGTGTGTGCCTTTGGCGTCTCAATCTGCCAGCACAGAACACACAGCCCACGGTTTCAAGTGAATGCGGAGCACTTGGAAAACAGCAGCGGCATTGTGATCTGTGTCTATTTTTCTTTCAGGAGTTTAATGCGGCAAACAATAATTATTCCTCATGTAACATTTCCTAAACCTTTACAAGTTTTGGTAGACCACTTTCCAATGCTCTTTTAATACTAACTTATACTGTTGTCAGTATACTGTTTTCAATAAGGTCCATTGCATTTTTTATGTTGCAAACAATGTAAATGATACCTCAAATCATGTTGCTTGTTGAGAAGAGGCATGGGCTGGTATAGGCTATAATTTCGCCTGGCTGAAAATAAAGGCAAAGCAAGTCCTTCAACTAGATGAAGAACTTGAGTCATATGAAACCAGGAAATCAGACACTTAAAATATATAGAGAAGAGAAATAAAATAAAACATATTTTGGTTGCACTTTATTTTAGAGTCTGTGCACTTACAGTGTTCTTACCTAAGAAAGTACTGGGTAATATAAGGCAACTAAATGGGTTAAAGTTAATTCAGGGTTAGTTTCTAGTAATTACACAGTTATTGTAATCACTAGAATAAGTATAGTAAAATCTAATTAGTCAAACTTACTTTTAAAAAGCGTGCAAACTGATTGGCTTAAGAAATCTAAGTAAAGTTAAATAGGAATAGTATGTTGTACTGATCAATGCTTAGTGTAGTTCACTTGAGAGTTTTGGTTGCAAAAGAAGAACTGTTAGAGAGTACTTGATCATTTACTTCAGATTTCCTCTTGACTTGGTATACCATTGATGTGTTTTTCATACTGAGAGTCTGTGTGTGAGTCAAACATGGTAAATTGCAAGATATTGTCAAAAAAATAGAGGGATTATATCAACCTAATTAAAAGTTTCACAAGGTGCTTATGACATAAGTGATAGTAATAAAATTGTAAAAGATAATTATTCTGTATGAAAACTAGACAGCAGTGACCTTTAAAATGCAATTTATTAATCATCTCCATCCTTTGAAACCAAATAACTGATTTCTTGTTGCATCGCTGCATCATTAAGAAAAGCACTACAATAATGTAAATTTCAAGTTTCCAACCAAAGGAAACACTAGTCACCATAATGGTGAGTTCAAACAAAAACATTTTAGGAAAAATCAACATCAATTTATGAAGTCAGCTTATGTGATGTTCTAACAAGTTTTCAGTTGTATTCACAATTCAACATTCAAGATGTCTTTGAGTGAATACTATTAGAAAAAGATAACTGCAGAAGTGGAGAAAAGGACTAAAAAGTCTATTAAGAATTGTCCCACCTCAAAAACCTTTTTGAACTCAAACCAATCAAATTAATCTTATCTTGGGTTTTCTGAGTAAAAAAGGAATATAATGTAAATAGTACAGCTTGCTAGATTTTTAATTATTTAATATTAATTTTAAAAAAAAGTGTTAGTTAGAACAATTGTTAGTTATACACAACTTTCCTGTGGCTCAAACAGTACAGTATGGTGCTTGCAACATCAAGGTCCAGGTCAGGTTCGGTTCCCAAGAACTGATTAGAATCTCTATGTATATCTTGAATGCAGTGTCAATCACTTTGGATAAATCACTCTGCCAGATGCGTAAATATAAACTGTAGGATTTTACAGTGTACATAATATGTACATTTGGAACAGTACTGAACAAATGATAAAATAACAAATAGAGAATATGAAGAAATATATTAAAAACATTTCCAAAATAGCAACTTCTTATTTGTCAAGATTCACATAACGGGAGGACTCAAGGATGCAGGTGTAAGGTGATTTATCAACAAAAGGTAAATAGAACAAACATACAAAGGAAAAACCCACGAGGGGGAAAAACATAACGAGAATCAATTTAGAACATAAACAGACAAACCGGGAGGAATGAGAACCAGGAACAGGGACAGGGAAACCATCACAGGGACTAAACCAGGAGAGACAAGGAGCGACAACGACGCAACACCGGACATCAAACACTGAGGGATATTTATTGGACACATGAGGGAAGGTAGTGATGAGAGACAGGTGGGAATGATTGCGGGAAACGCGAAGGCGGAGCAGACGCTAACGAGACAGACACGGCGAATGCAAACACGCATCGCTGCATGTTTACAAAGCACACGAGACAAGCGCAACGGGTGGATACACCCACTGCACTACAATGACAACAAACAGACACGAGGATGCGAGAGCGCGTACATGACGTAACGCGCCCTCACACGAACATGGGAGGAAGAGCAGTGCCATGGCTCTGTCAACTAGGAACACTATAAACAGAACCATGACATTTTTAACACAATATTAAGGGAACTATAAGAAAAATCAAATCACATGTGAGAAGAGAATGAGACGCTGCGCCAAATGGGACTTTTGGGGAATGCTCTCAGCGTGCAAGTGTCTGCAGCATCTGTAAAACTAGACCAATCTCGAATAGCGCCATGTGATGACGTCATGTATGACATGGCATGTGCCAGCAGAAACTATAAAGGCTGCTGGCACATGCAGGTACACACGAGAGGCAGCTTCTGGTATTTGAAGCAAAGTGATCCAGGTATATAGGCAGGGAACAAGGGTTACAGTCGTAACCAGAGACGCTCCCTTTCGAGAGAACTTGAGCTGCATAAAAGGGTGCTTCTGGGAAACAATATTCCCACTAGCCCACACTAACTAATGCCCATGCCAGTGTGACACTAAAAAGACACTGCTAAGGCAAGAGTATTTGTGCACCCAGCGTAGAAGGGAGATGCAGACTGTAAAAACATATGAATGTGAGACAGGTGGCCCACCCTGCGGCATCACAGATATCCTGAAGGGGAACCCCCCAAAAGAAGAGCCCTAGAAAACGGCATGCTTCTAGCAGAATATTCTTATAGCCATCAGTAAAGGCATACTATGCACCTGATAGGCCAAGGCAATCGCCTGCACAATTCAGTCACTAACTGTTTTTTTGGAGGCTGAGGATCCCTTCCTGGGTGAGTCAAAGCACACTAACATCTGGTCTGACATACTCCACTGGGAAGATCTCAGAACATAAGTTCCCAGTGGCCTAATAGGGCAGAGAAGATGAAGTCTCTTTTAGTCCACCTACACATGCGGTGGAAGATGGATGGCCTGAAAAACTATAGACCAGGCCCCTCAGGACCACACTTTAGGCACATACCTGTAACTAGAGTGCAAGATGGCTTTAACCCTCCAAGGAACAAACTCAAAGCAGGGAGGGAATGTAGAAAAGGCTTGAAGGTCCCCAACCCTTTTAAGGGAGGTAATAGCAGGCAAGAAAGCTATCTTAAATGTAAGCTACTTTTCCAGGACTGATTCCAGTAGCGAGGACCACCACCAGATCCCAAGGCGGGACTGGGGGATGAGCTGTGGCTCGTCGGAGGAAATGTGCAACCAACTGCTGCCTCCCCAGAGGTCCATCGCTTAAAGGGGCATGGAACGCAGTGATTGCCGCCACATACACCATTAAGTGTGGATGGGGTAAGCCCAGAAGAGAAGCACTGGGCAGTTAATTGGGTCACTACACCAAGCGATGGACACATTCCATTTCAAGTCATACAGTCTCCTCGTGGATGGATCTCTTGAGTTGAGTATGGTCTCGACTACTTCAGCTGATAGGCCAGCCTCTAGGTACTGAGCCCCCTCATGGAGCAGATCCAGAGTTTCCATAACTCGGGCCTGGGGTGGAATATTGAGCCCCCGTCCTGAATAAACAGATCCCACCTCAGAGGGACCTGCAATGGAGGATCCACCAGGAGAGCTCTACCATACTCTGACCCATACTTGGATCGGCCAGAATGGAACCACTAACAGCAGGCTGACTCCGTCCTGACAGACCCCGAACTCTACCCCGAACTCCCAGGAGCAGACCGATTGGGGGAAATGTGTACAGGCGTAGCCTCGGCCACGTCTATCTGATAGCATCGAGCCCAAGAGGGGCTGGGTATGAGAGGGAGCACCACAGCAGGCAGAGGGTTGTCTTTTGAGAGGCAAACAAATTGAGTTCCAATGGGCAAAATCTCTTCCACATCAACTCCACCATCTCGAGGTGGAGCCTCTGTTCCCCAACCCTCAGCCCCTACCTCGACAGGATGTCTGCTCCCAGTTTCTGATTTCCAAGGATAGGCATTGCCCTGAGGGACACTCTCCTTCTGTTGTTGCCTATAGGAGGAGCTTATAGATGGTTTGGACCTTGAGCGGCATGGCAGATACCACTTGAATGCAGCGGTCGCTTTGCCTCCTGGAGTCTCTCAATGACAGAGTTGACAGCGTTGCAGAAGAGCCCAGAAGGAAAAAACGGGGCATCGAGGAGGAAGACTCTATCTTTGTCTCGGATGCCTGACAAGTTCAGACACAAGTGTCTCTCCGCCGCCACCATGGAGAGACCGATGGCACAGGCCGCATCCTTGGTGACGTGGAGAGACAAGTCTGCGGTACGAAGTCACTCAATGATATTATCAGACCTAATCTGCTCATGCTGGTCAAGGTCCCTCAACAAGTCGGCCTGATATGCCTGCATGATGGCCATAGTGTGCAGGCATGCACCAGCCTAACAACTTGATGTGTAGATCAGGGAAAATAGGCAAACGTGGAAGCTGTGATTGTGGCTGTAGGAAAACAGGATTGTGGCTGTAGGATTAACCTCCCGTCTCGGGATCATCAGAGCTGAAGCGAGAGGACTGGGATGATGCCTAGCTCAGCTCCAAGTCCCTGCACCAGCTCCATTTCTGATTCCAACAATACAAGCAATGCACACAGGCAGCCCCTTTGAGAGCTGCCTGTATGTGCTCCGCTCCCAGGCAGGTTACACACATAAGTATACACATTACTAAACTGCCCTTCATTTGCCATCTTTGAAACGTTTTTGTTTTTTTACTCCTGACACACAACACCAAATAAGACAGACAGCTTCACACACAGAATGATTTGCTGAAGAGCAGAAGCTGCTGCTTGTGTACACCGGCATCTCTTTGTAACTTATGCCGGCACAATCCACGTCATGCGTGACGTCATCACATGTGGCCAATTGAGATTGGACTCTTTTTACAGATGCTTCAAATGCTTGCATGCTGAGAGCATTCCCCAAAAGTGCCATTTGCCACAACTTGAGTTCTCTCGGAAAGTAACAATCCAGTTTAATATCATATATTATATTTGTCCTAAAAATCTGGTTCAAAACCAGTCAAAACCAGTCCCCCTCCCCATAAAAATCTGCATAATTCATAAAAAGCAGCGGAGTTGCTATCCACTTCTCATCTTCACAGGAAATTAAAGCTTTCATATCACATGATAAACCGATAATGAGACTTGGCTAAGGTTTATTAGAAATCAATCACTGTCAAATTGGATATGAATCTTTTTCTAAGGAGAAAAAGTGTATGTACGCAAATGCTTACATGTGCACTAAGGAATGCTGACTACACAACTGTGCACAGTTTTAAAGTTTTGTGCTTTTCAGCGGGTCAACGTATAAATTCAAATAAGAGAACAAATCTGTGGAAAAGCTGTAATCTATGAGATGCTATTTAAAATATATTTCAAACTTTACTCTCTGATACAGTATCAAAGCTTTCACACAAACACAAAAAAATCTAAATCTTTCATACACATTACCAAACACACTCACTCTTGCTTTTTGAGCATGTCCAACTTTTTGAGCATGTCCAACAAAGAACTGTACCGGTTCAGCTTCCATCTACGTTTTCAGAGGATTATCAAGGATTTACTTTGTGTAGTGATGTTAATGGCTGTGGAGTTTATTCAAATTTGATTATTTTTTGTTTAAATGACTTTTGGAGTGTGTGAGAAAGGTTCGATAGTGTGAGAGACAGTATAATAGTGTATAAGAGAGAGTTTGATAGTGCATGTATAAGTAAAGTTTCAAATATATATTGAATGCCATCTCAGTTATCCATCATCCATTTGGGATTTCACACACTTTTGAGGGTCAGTTTACTATCATAAGCCCATTATGTCTCAGTGTGTGCGTCTGTGTGCGGTTGATGTGGCCATACAGAATCTAAGTGGAACATCGAAGAGACATCTCCTGAGAAACAATGCTGCTTTCTCTTCTGTGAACCTCCGCAGGGCATTGCAAAAGTCCAGCACTCTGAATTTCGGAGGCAAGGAGAGAAGGAGGGAATCAGCTTTTTTCCTTCACTTCTCTTCCGTCATGGAGAGCCTCTTTTCATGGGAGCAGCTTGAGTCCTCACAAAGACATGAGAGGCCAGTGTGTCCATCTAGAGGGGCTCAGCCAGGAGAAATCTGCCTGTACAAGTGTGTGTGTGTGTGTGTGTGTGTGTGTGTGTGTGTGTGTGTGTGTGTGTGTGTGTGTGTGTGTGTGTGTGTGTGTGTGTGTGTGTGTGTGTGTGTGTGTGTGTGTGTGTGTGTGTGTGTGTGTGTGTGTGTGTGTGTGTGTGTTCCACTGCAAACAGAAAGTTAGTGCTGCCATGGCTTTGGGCAAAACTTTCTTTGTCAGACAAAATAAAGCCAACTAACAATGTGAGAAATGTCTGTTTTGTTCTGTTCTGATTGTTTTGGTTTACCTCCATCTGTTTTAAACAAATGTATTACCCCTAAAATACAAACTCACCCTCATGTTGTTTAAAACCCATAATAATGTTTTAGTACTATAAAACACTAAAGAATTTTAACTTTTGTTTTAAATAGCTGAAGTTTGGGGTTAGTACGACTGTATAAAATAAAAAATAAAAAAGGAGCAATATTGTGAAATATTACAATTTTTCCATTTCAATATATTTTAAAATACAATACCTACAATTAAAAAAAGTTGAATTTTCAGCATTCAGTCTTCATTCACATTATCCTTCAAAATATATGTTCCTTTATATGTTTCCTAGCACTCATCAGTTACCATACAATCATTGTCACAGCTGGTTGTCATTTAGATCACCATGTGTATTTAAGTTCCTTATCTTCACTGAGTGTTTGTCCAGTCTCTTTTGCGAACACATTACCTGATGGATTATTATTAAACTCTGAATTTGAACTTTATTCCTTATCGTAGTCTTATCAAACTTAATTAGAGGAAGGCCATCATCAGGTGTCACAGCCAGACCCAGAGCCCCCTGCAGACGGAGAGCAGTCAGAGAGCACTCAACACTACAGGGTCCCTTCGTTCCACTGGCTCCTCCTTGGTCAGTCTCTACCATACTTCCACAATGGATTTGGATTTGCATGTCTTTCCACCCCTACAGCTACAGTGAGTATCTCCTTCCCTCTGGATCCACCTCTGTCCTCCACCAGAGAAGCTTCAACTCAGACTACACCTCAGACAATCATCACAGTTATAGCGTTTGTTAATGTCTTACCTCTTTGATTATGATTGAACTCTGCATTTGAACTTTATACCTGATCATTGTCACTGCCCCTGGCTAACATTTTTTTTTTTTTTACCACAAATGTTGAATACATACATATTACCTTGTTTTTCTATTGTTGATAGATAAATATATAGGAATTTTACTTTCCTCCACCCAGGGATGACAATTGTGAAGTAATTTGTACTTATGTCACTGCTGACTTTGTAATTTTTGGATCACATTTCACTTAAGGTGACCTAAAGTCATTTAACATCAGATGGCCACTTTGATTGCATTGATTTCTTCCACTGGTTGTGGCTGACAATGCCGTGGGGAACACTAAGATCTGTGGAATGCTGAATTCCTAGAGCACCAACAGGTTCTTAAAACCTGGAATATAAAAATGTGTCTCTGAATTAAATGCAGAAGTACCTTAATCTAGAACATGCAGATGAAGGAACCTTGAAGTGAAGGTTTGATCTCCTGAGCTTAACCTTGTTGCAAAGGTCTTTTTGTCTTCTGCCTTTCTTGGCCAGACACTCATTAAGACTCTGAACGTAGTAATTTTTTTGTAATGTCTCTTTCAAGACTGGAACCTCAAAATGTGGTCATATCTGTTACTGCCTTGCAAGCTGTAAACTCAGATCATGGAATCCGTTGGAATCAAAACAGTGCAGAGTATCTGTTGTTGTAACAGGTGTTAGGCGTAACGGGCCAGAGGTTCAGAACAAGTTGAACTGTTTATTTCTCATCTTTGCAGGCCAGAAACTCAGAACATGATTGTATTTTACAAGATGGAAATCCTAAATGGTATTTGTTAATGTCTCACCTTTACAAGACACAGACCCAGAATGTCTGTTACAGTCTCTGCCCAAACAAGACTGAGACCCACAGCAGTGTATTTGTCATGTCTCACCTTGATGGGAGATTCAGAACTTTCATAATGTTTCTGTCTATCCCCTTTCAGGACTGACTCAGAACGGTCTATCTGCTATGTCTCACCCGATGGGAGATTCAGAACAAGGCGCTTCTCTATTCCAGTGCTTATTTCCCCTGTGCAGTTCATTTGCATGAAGCACACAGTTAGAAGTCTTTAAAGTTTTACGAATGCATTTCTCAGATTGCAAACCACAACCAGAATACACTTGGCAATATTCTAAACAGATAGTCCAAACAAGATGAAAATGGATTGAACATGCATTAAATTGTACATTAACAGCTAAATTTGTAGCTGTAACTGAGAATACTTATTTCTCTGAATAAGTATAAAATGGATGTGTATAGTTTTATTAAATTCTAAGGTTTACAAACAATTACAGTATGAATGGATCATTGTGATCTCTCTTTGTTTCACTGTTGCTACATCCAGAGATCCTAAAGAATTGTTACGGCAGTCTCAGGCCAAAACAACTACTTTCGCTCTAAGAGGTGTGTGGCTGTTGTTCCAGCATCTTTATCTGATGGCATTGCATAGTTTGTTTGTTTTAGTACAGTAGGATCCGATCAAAATTTTATAAACCACTGTTACAGAGAGGGATAGGCCCGGACATAAACTAGACCCTGGAATATGTTGTTAACTACAAATAGATCAACCCAAACTTAAAATGCATGTGCTGCCTATGCACTCTCATGTCATTTGAAACACAAAAGATGTTTAGCACAGGTTTAGGGTGAGCGTTTCCAAACATTTGAGTAAGAGAGAATTGTAAAACTCAAAATATTATAAAAAAGTACCATAAGAGATCATACATTTAGGTTGTGTAAAATTTTTTAATAAGTATGAATATATTACAGTTTTTAAATTAGCATTTGTGCATATTAAAACATGGTACAGCAAGTACAGTATCCTTAATATCCAACGCCATTGATTCTTACATAACAGCATTCCGAACAACATGAAGTTGAGTAAATTATTAAAGAATTTTTATTTCGGGGTGAACTATTTCTTTAAATTATTCTTTGGATCACAGCAGGACAGGAGCTATTTGCACAGTTTCAGTGAATACAAAAACACACACACACGTACTAACAAACAGATGCAGAAAGGTTCAGTGGAGCTATTTACAGATCCTTTTTTCTAAACTCAATTTCTCGACCAAAACGATGACAATACATCGCATCTGAAAGTTTAGAGAAATAACTGCTGCACTCTTGAACTGTACATTGCTAACTTTTGGGGAGTACAATGCCAAAAATATGTTTACACCACAGACAGGCTTGGCACGTCTCAATTTGGACGCCATCCGACCGATAAAGATGCCCAAAGATTTCTTAATACTTGAATCCGTAACAGCAGGGCTCGTAATGACATAAAGAGTAGAGAACAAGCCAAGCTGGAACGAGATAAGGAATACTGTAATGACACCATTCCTAGCTCCAGATCAGTGGAGAGCATTTTCAAAAGGGAACAAGTCGAAACTTTTAGCTAACGAGTGAGTGAGCTGACCCCCTTTTCCCTTGAAGGAGCGATCAAGAAAAGGAGAGGATATGAAACATTGGCCAACATATAGCTATCGGAAGGTGAGGTGTATAATAATTAGCCCATTTAATTAGCCGTCTGCGTAGGAGTGTGTGACTGTCCCAAATGACAGTAAGCAGCAGTGAAGCTAAAGACGACCACAGAGTGGACATCTGAAACCCTGAGAACAACACCGCATGCTTTCTGACTCTCGCATACAAGGACACACACACTCTTGCTGAGAATGAGCCATCCAAAAAAAAGCTCATCAGCTTAGCCATATGCTTTACCACACACACTTTAACACTTCTTTGGTCATGACTCCAATTTTGTAGCACACACACTGAAACAAACAAGTGTATTAACAAGTATATTAAGAGATATTTAAAGATACGAGAATGACACTATAAATATATAATTGTACCATTTTAAAAGTAACACCTTGTGATGTTGATATTTGAATCATATAACAAGATTTTGGTTCATAGATAGATATCATTACTCTTGCTTGTATCGTGTTTGAAAACATAGCAACTATAGTCTACTCTACATTCTGTTCGACTTTCTTTTTCCTACTGATATGAATAGGTATTTTTGCTTGGCCTAAACAAAGTTCAGTAACTGGCAAACAAATCACTTTTCTTTTCTGTTTTACACATTTAAAATAAAAAATGATTAACGCTGTAGAAAAAACTTCATTGCACCTCTGAAAAATGTTTCCTAAATTCAAAAATCAAGGTTCTAATCTGGCACGGTTTGCAAATGAATGACAATTTTTTTTCCTTTTCTATGCAAAAAGGACATCACTATCAGGGTTTAAAGTTAAATAAAAGCATTCTCCTCTGTAAATCACCTGTTTTTTTGGTTAATGGTGGATTGTACAATGCTCTCCGCTCAACAATGACACAATACTTGTGAACTTTCCAAACGTCGCTCTTACTTTTAAAAGTCTACCTTTGACTACATCCTCAACCTGATAAGACTTTGGATTGTTGCTCTTAATAAAAAGAACGGCCACCCCTCCAATGAGTGAGGTGTTGTTGCCTAACCCGCAGCATTCCTTAAATCACTGTGTGTTTCTTGCAACATAACCACATCTATCTTTTTTTTTTTTTGTTTACTGCATTTACATTCACCATTGCAATTTTAACTTCGCTCATGTTTAGAGAACAGAAAGAGAATAAAAACTATAGAAACACTATACACACTTTAATACTTTAAATACTATTTCCACTTTTAATACTACTCCACTTTAATAGCAAAGCTATTAGGTTTCTCACTGTATTCACTGGCATCGCCAGAAATCTGACAGGTTTCAGGAAGCGAGGACAGAGCATTGCAGGTGGAAGCGCTTTTTATTAAACAAAATACAAACCAAAGCTACCCCGTGGGGGGAAAACTAAACTAACTAAAGAACTAAACAGATTAGACTAAACTAGGCAGAACAGGAACAAGCAGGACAAGAACTTTGTGTGACAGCACAACTGGACAAAAAAAAACAACAATTCAACACAGGACAGCAAAATGAAGGGCTTAAATACACACAGGAGGAAGGGTAATTGACAGAGTAACAGCTGATCAAACTAATGACAAGGAAAGAATAGGGTGGGAAGGGTTAACAATGACATGACACGAACACGCAGTCAATGCGGACGCGCATCTCCACGTGTTCATATGAACACAAAGACTGTGCGCAACTGGTGAAAACCAAACAGTGCGCAACATGAAAACACAACATGAGAGCTTACAACACTGCACACAGACACGAGAGGACGCAGTTCAAGCACATCCGAAACCGCGCCCACTCACATAATGTAAAGCGTGTGAAAACGAGCAAACACCTGTTCTCGTGCGCTCACAACAAGGAAGTTGACACACGAGTCATGAACGACCGAATCCAGACACAAAACCGAAACGGACCAAAGTATCGGGACCAGACATCATAACCCGGACAAAAGATGCTACACAGACAAGAGACTCGACACTCAAAGCTGCACTCACACAAATCACAAGACATTACAGTAGTGTAAGAGCTCTCCCACAACACCAAGAAAATGACTAGACAGAATGTAGCAGAACCCTGACAAAATTAGTTTGCTCACTATCTTTTTTAACCGATAAACCTCTTTGTTTGTGAACAGACCTCCCGTCATTAAAAATGTATCAACAAACTGTTTTGTGTCACTCTCTTATTCTTGGTGGCTTTTAAGAAAAGTTTTATGTCGTCCAACTCATAACTACGACTATGGAATTCGCACTGAGAAAAGCTGATGTTCGAATCAGATTCACTATCACTTTCAATTCTATTTTCATTGTAAACATCTTCCATATCAGCTTTTTTAGCTCTAACACCTTTAAACTCATAATTGTTTTTTTTGTTTTTTTTTAAATTACCAAATAGTAGTACCAAATTATCCAGGTTTTGCATATCCGTTTTTTGAACAGATCTGCAAGAAAGGATATCCAAAGGCTCAACAACATTCGATCACTTGTCGTCACCCTTTGGTGTTAGGAACGATTACCTGAATCGCCGTTCTGTCACTGGTGATCGGGATCTCCTCCGCTCCGGCCTCCACTACACCTGTCGCTGAAGCAGGTGGAGCTGTGTTAGACTCACTCACATCAACCACATTCTCGGCCTTCGCACTGTTCTCCTTGTTCTTACCGGGACAAGCGCAAGATGACTAGATGACCCAGCTATAGTTAAAACATTTCATTTTGTTCGTTGTGGCATAAATCACAGTTAAAATTGTCAACTTTGATATGCAAAGACAAGTCTAGATCATTTAGTAGGATCATGTAAACGAATCGCCTAAAGGAAACCACGTGTTTTAAAAGAGGATATCCACTGCTAATTGGTATCATTTTGATGGGTGACACTAGTTTATCGGGACAAAATTCTCACTAAAATATCGTCTCTTATGAAAGGCAGAACATTAGAAAGCAGCATTTTCTTTGATAGCATTGAAAGTGGAAGTACAGGAGTAAACAGATTTTCAACTACTATTCCAGTCACAACTACCTTGTTTGTTTTTTCTACCGAGCTAAGAAAGATGACAGTGGCACTATTCATTCTTTAGGCCAACGTGATGTGTTCATGTCCCACAACCCTCTAACAGCTAAACAACAATCCTCCACGCTCACCGCCGTTGCCACTTTCAGTCCATGACACCCCGTGAGTTTACTTAAAATCTGTGACCTTGGGGCCGTCATGCTGCCCGCAAAAGAAATAGTAGCACACGGCCCTTCCAAACAAAAACAACACTAAATAACACACACTTAATCAAGAATAAAAGGAAGAAACAGAGAAGCAAGAAAAAGAATGAAAAGATTCACTCAAACACTCCAACCTACTTGCACCGCTCCGTCCACTCAAGCTCAACGCACACTCACACCGAAAGAGAGAGAGATAATTGATAGAATAGATATGATTCAGGAGCAAAAGAAAAAAGAAAAAAAATGTATTGCAGTGAGTAAGAGTCTCTTTGACCCGAGGGAATCCACCACAGATTAAATGAATGTGACTGTAACAATGAGATAGATCGCATCATAAATGTTAGATCATTTTTTATCAAATATCTCAATTAAATATTTAAAGGATGGATAATGAACTGTGCTGTTCCCTGTTCTCAGCTCAGAACACTTTTAAACACTTCTGACAGACATCGAGACACCGTGACACAATAGAACGGCCCACAATAATCCTGGCTATACACTGCTTGCTAAATCTCCCTAACTATTTCAGCCATCATAATCTTCATATTTTTTGCCTGTGAGTACCAACATTGGTAAACTCCAACAAATCCTTATGTTTGCAAAGTTGAATGAGAAGTTTCAGTTGTTTTAGGCAGAGCTTTAAGCTTATATTTAAAATATGTCAGTAGCTCTTTTTTGTTGCTAACAAAGGCTCGGTAGAGGAGCTGAAAAGAGTCTAGAAGCTTCTTCTCCTGTGTGACATTTTCCCCATTACAGCTTCGACTGTGACGCGCTATTGAGGATGTATCTATGGCACAGATCTTAGGCAGTACTCAGAGAAAGAGAGAAGAGTGACACTATCAAAGAGACGAGGCAGTCAGGAGCCCAACCTGGGGAATTAACTTCCTCTTTCTGACCTACAGGAGAACTCAAGAGACATACTACGCCCACTCAAACACACAGACTCAAAGACTGTTTCATAACACTGAGGTAAATGTACCCCTACAGCTTTATAATTTTGCTCATATGTCCTTTACAGATATGTATAGTACCACAGTACAGTGATAAAATGCAATTTAGTGCTATGATACTAAATTATTACCATATTTATATAATGTGCCAAGCAGGGCGGGGCCGAGAGCCGCAAGAGACGAGGCCGGTCCCTGCTTGCCACAAATAAGTTACAGTACAGTGCTAAAAAAATATTCACAGAAAACCAAGCTTTTACTATGGTACATGCCCAAAAAAACATGATGTTTTCATAGTACAATGTGCAAAAAGTGTGCAAAACTTAGATTTGTTACATTAGCATGTGAGTAAAAGAATACTAGAATGATAGAAACCCAGAAAAATAAATGGACAGAGATAGAGAGATAGATCCCTTTACAAACAGAACAATCGATCGATCGATGGATAGATAGACAGACAGACAGGCAGACAGACGATGAAATTAGATCTATGAAGTGTCCACAAAGTTAACAATCAAATTTCAGGTAAAGTGATAAAGAGAGCAAAGAGAAGACAGTCGGTGTGGCAGATGTCTCCTCCATAGGCATCTGAGGAGGCAGTCGTGCAAGCCCAGCACAGCACACTCTCTCCAGGCTTGAGCATCCAGCTCAGGCCTCCACACTGTGGGTCACCTCCAGAAGTTAATGACCCTCTCTGGGTCTGAACCGCTACACCACAGGTGGCACATTAACCCTGCGGCACGGAAGAAGTGGCCTATAAACTTCTCACAGCATGAGGACAAATTTATCAGATTTGTGTGAGCAAACTTGGACAGCTAGACAAATCTCCTCAGTTCACAATCCCTCAGAACATGCTACACCGGTGAGCATATCTGTAACTCTTACCTGCAGACAGGTAAGCATGTTCACACCCCTACAGAAATCACAAACTCGCACCCAAGTGATGGCGACAAATCACCAAAAAGTTTGCTAAATTTCTTTGTGTACCATCCTCTATGCTTCTAATTGTAGCAGTGCACAGCTGCTGTATCAGAGCCGCTGATTAATCAATAATTCAGTATGGAGAGTTAATGTTTGATGAGCAGAGCTCCTGTGGTCAAGCACTAATGAATGGTGGCCGTGCCGGTTAGCTGGGAACGATTGTTTCGATCGGGGTAAAGAAGCAGACGGCACGCGGACTGCAGACACAGATTGACACACTCCTTAAACGTGCACACTAACCTGCTTTGTGCAACATAGATGAAGAACACACTTTATGGTTGAAGCACATTTACATCTTTTCTCCAGCAAGATGCTCTTGGCTATTGAGATGTACAGTAAAACACACTCCTTTGGCCTATTTTTAACAGTAAAACATAATTTACTTCTCTTTTTTACAGCATTTCAAAAGGATGTTCTCCAACATTGTATCAGCCTTACGGCTATTATCTGAACAGTGTATATACTTTTTCACAGTTAGTTAGTTAATTAAAAGTAGTTACTTCACTTGTAAACATGTACATTAAAGCCAAATAACTGAAACGGATGTACTAAAATTACTAACAAATAAAGGTGATGCCTAGCAATCATGTTTTGTGAGTGATTTGTTTCATCCTTTTCCTCACACAAAGCTTTTGAATGTCTTCAGATTACTTGGAATCTAGTGCTCAAATGTCATGGAGCACTTTTTCTATGATCCTTTTAAGCTTTTATCTTTTTGTCTTAGGATCTTGAGGAGTTCAAATTTACTTCCATATACAGGAAAACCTGTCAAAATATGATGTATTTTGAATAATTACTTAACTACTAAAAATGTCTTTGTTATGCATGTAACCGGGTATTTAAATGTACCACCAGGAACACATTAGGGGTTAAATCTATTTTAAGTGTATTCATGTTCTAAATTTAAATGGGAATACTAACGTTCAGATCACAGAGCACCACATTCAAAACCCCCAACATAACATTGTACACTGTGAATGACACCAAATTCAACACAATTTTCCAAGTGCGCACGTCTTTCTCCACTCGCTGCACGTCTCTCAAAGCGCTCGAGTGCCAGAAAGCATGCGCACAGTCTTGCACGCAACATACACAATGCCACCTGCTGACAACTCCAGGGAAATGCCGAAATTGACCACCCGGTTACACTTAGTTCCCTGAATAGAAACAAATGCTGTGGGAACACCTCTGCACAAGTGAAATCAGTCCAGTGGCATGACAAAACATCATAGGCGGGTGACATGACTATAAAGCACACCCAACTATAAAGCACACCCAATCCATGACAGACATGCAGAGAGTAAGGCATGGCGACACAGCGTCTAATTCCCTATTCAGGGAACTAAGATTGCATACGTGATAGAGACGTTCCCTTTCAAGGGAACTCACAGTGCATCAAAGCACAGTGGGAGACAGTGGCAATACCCACTTCACCTTATGAGCAAGTGCTTGTCTGTGTGAAATCGTTTGTGCACACTTGAAACAAAGCACTTGTGACCCAATGGCAAGAACCCAAGTCAAGGTTGTAAAATGTGTACTATGAGTACCAACCTGCGGTATCACAGACGTCCTGGAAGCAATAACTTCAAGCAATAAGGCTTCAGAACCAGCCATAACCCTGGTTGAGTGGGCCCAGAAAGCCAAAGGAGTGGGTTGTCAGGCCGACTCATAAGCAAGTGAGATTTGCTCATTGTCTGCTTAGATGCAGGGGACACATTCTTGGGTGGCCCAAAACAAACTAACAAGAAACAGTTATTTGGATTCTCTCCACATAAGTTCTATGAGCAAGTGCATCTAACATCCTTACTGGGCAGAGAAGATACATGTTCTCCTGCTTCAACGACTGGAATGGAGTACCCTAAAGTAAACAGGGTTCAGGTAATTGGGGGAGTCAATCACAAGGAAACACCACCCAGAGGAGTGTGGTAAACTGCTTCAGGGTGGGAGGATTGAATTGCAGAGAATCACACTTGCAGGAACTCCAGCACTGCACTTCGCTGGGCAGTTGTCTTGGGGACAGCTGATGATTCCCACACCATGAGGTGAAATATTCCCACTTTTGGAATAGAGGTTCCTTGTAGAGAGAGCTCTGGACAACCTCGTTGAGAGAACTGACTTATGAGCTGATCCCCCTCTGAGGCTAAGCCCACAGTTTTTTATCTCTGGACGGAGGAGAAGGATGACCCCTTTGAATGAGACAGAAGGTCCCTACTGACGTAATCTCCATGGGATAGACATGAAGGCTTCACCACATGACCCTGATCATGCAGAGCAGATTTCCCCTTGCGAAGAACCCCTTGGATTTGAGCTACCACTGCAAAGGTCTCATGTACAGCAGGCCAAAAGTACAGAACTTCCTATGTTGAGGGAGGATGGATATGTGGAAGTATGAGTATCTCTTCTTTGAGATCTACCATGAAAAACACCAACATTTGTGAAACAATCTGCTTCAGAGTAAGCATGTTCACTTTGAGCCTCCCTACTATGCAATCTAGGATCGCACGCAACCCCCCATCCTTTTCGGAAAGATAAAGTACCGGCTGTAAAACCTGTATTCCTTGCCGGGAAGATAAACTGTTTTATGGCCCCCGTGGCCAGCAGGGTCTTTACCTCCTGATCCATGACCGGAGCCTGCTCAGGATCTACTGCTTTGTGCAGGACCCTGTTGAATCGAGGAGAGACCTGAGATGAATAGTGTAGCCCTTTCTGACTGTGTGCAGTACCCAACAAGATATATTTAGCAATAGTTTCCCCTCTATTAAAACTGGGCATCGCCCCATAATCGTGTCGCTTAAGTCCTACAAGGTTCTGAATAATTGGTCAAGTTTGGGGACCCAAATTACGACCCTAACACCTCAGTGTGTATGTCCTAATCCGGACGTACTACAATCACCATGTTGTCATTATCATGTGTATCATTCATAAATCCTCTCCCACGGCCCCATGGGATCCGTGTCTCAACGAAGAAGAAGAAGGAGGTCATCTGTATACTTTTTGTCAACTATTTTATGAATACTGTGAATTCAGCCATATTTCTTTGGTCACATACTGTTTTTAGTATAGCATGTGATTTCAGCCTATGTTCCTATAGATTCTATTAAAAACTAAGGGAAAGAATATGACGTCATTGACAGGCTGTGCAAAGATACTGGTTAAAATTATGGATTTCTCATGTTTTAAATATTTGGGATAATGTAAGTACACAAGTCCTAGAAATATGTAACAATGTTCTGGTGTTTTTGGAAATTTTAATGCAAATATCTTTCATATTGCACCTTTAATTTGAGATTTTGCATTAAAGCATTTTTGCCCATGTGTCTTAGTGATGCACAGTATCAGACAGTACAGTTAAGCTGACATCTTCTTAGCTTATGGCAGAGAGAGAGAGAGAGGCTGTGGCATGAAAGACCATATTAACACTCACTGAAGCGTGTCTGGTAGCTCTGTTTAAATGAGGCCCTTCACACTCCACTTCCCCATTTTGAGAAACACTGGAATCACCTTCATTAAAAAGGGAACAACATTCTTTAAATAATCCTAATCCAACTTTGAAGGATTTTGGGACCCTGGTCTCAGCTGCTCTTTTAGTAAAAGCAGCCATACGGACGGCCAGCGACACACAAAGAGGATCTTCTTCTGTTTGCTATGGAAGAACGAAAACAGAGCCAATTTTTGATCGTTTTTATTTAAGGATTGACTATGATAACTTTCAGTATGATTGCAAATCATATTACTACAATTTTGAATCCAACTGCATATAGCCACATATTAACAACACCCTATACTCTATATATGCTACATTGCCATATACTACTGTATATTGTTGCTAAGGTGTTCACAAAACATAATACAACGCTATGGCAATCACAACACAAAACCCTAACAATCATGCTTTGTGAGTGATTTCGAGGCCATGTCTAAATGGTTGCTAAGGTGTGGAGAGATTTGCCCTAGCAACCAGTACTAAGTGTCTTGTGGAAGCGGGTGCATTGCTATGTGCTTCCAAAGGTGTTTTCAGAACCCATAAAACCCATTTGTAGTAAACACTGACTGCATCCACACAAGCATTGTGCATTTGATTTGTGTGCAGATTATGCTGCCGTGGTAAAATGTGCTATATTACTGCCATTTTCGAAAATGTACCTTCGTAAATTGGGGTTTTACCATTTACTAGCATGAAGAACAAATATAGACACAGAGTGGCCATAGAGATTGATTTAAGACTCAAACGCTCTTCGATACAAGAATACCAAGTGTGAGTTCTTGTTTTTAATGTTGATAAATTATATGAGCAAGAATGCAATTTTTCTCAAATATATCCACACGATTGCAAATGTGACTGATTTTATACAACAGTTTAACAAACAAAATGAATGAGGACTCCTACTGAATCGTAGAGTATGGGGCAAGTTCATATAGAAGAAAAAAACGTCATCAGCAAGCACTAGTGGTAAACAAAAAGAGCAAGATGAATATTTTTTATGTGCGCTGAATAAAACGAGGAAACAAAAGGACAATATTGATGTGGTCATTGCTTGGGAAAAGAGGCCAACTTGGCATGCCGATTAAGCAAATGGAGCTTGAGGAAAGTAGTTTTAAGCTTTTTGCGATGTTGCATTGATTTCATGTTGCATTTGATCATGCTAAATTTCTGACACTGTCAGAAAATAATCGCAGACTATCTTTGGTCGCAAGACCATGACAACAGCCATGTTTGAACCACTTTCTTAACCACTTAAGAGGTTTAAGAGCCACAACCACAGAAATTGCTACAATTGGTCTTATTTCATCGTGGGTTAATAGAACAGGGTTTGACTGCAGTCTAAGTGGAAGAGAGGGGATATGCAGAAGGATGTTATATACCCCAGGGGGCAAACCACAGTTAGCCAAAATTTTGGAAACCATAGGTCTAAGGCAGGAGTCCCACACTTTTTTGAGTGGTGATCTACTTTTAATTTGAACAATTTTAATTCGAACAATTTTAATCCCAGAGAAAGCAAGAACTGATTCAATGTGTTCCTTGAATGCAATGTAAATCGTTTTGGATAAAAGCGTCTGTCAAATGCATGAATGTAATCACACTATACTAAAAACACCTAGAGCACAACAGCCAGGGCATTTACTTTATTCTGATGACTTGCACTAAGTAGAATCAGACTGTTCTGCTGTCAGGCGTGAGGTGTTATCATGAGGGAATATTTATATGCACCAGGGTCGATGGGAACCAGGTGACAAGACTAACGAGGTGATTGATGACGAGACAGGTGACACGAATGGCACTGGGAAACACACAAGACAAACAAAAATACAATTTCAAATCCCATAATGAATGCTGCTTAAAATAAGGTCAATATTACGCGCAGTGCTTTCCTTCTAAAGACTCAAAACTGCTCTCTTTGTGATATATACAAGGGATATACAAAATACTCACATACCTGTCACAGTCTTGTTGTGTCTTTCACATCTGGGTCCCTTCTGTGTATCTCCATTGCCCTTCCTACACCTGTCCTGTTAATCAATTATCCTTTTAGTCATGTCAGCTGATTCCCATTTCCTCCTTGTTTCCCTTGTCTTTGTCGGTTATTGCCACTGTTAAGTGGTGCTTTCGTCGTGTGTGCATGTCATTCCCAAGTTCTTTTATCAATTGAATGACCGCACTCCCTTGGCTGAAAAGCAACCCCACACATGAATGGTCTCAGGTTGCTTAATAGTTGACACAACACAGGACTGATGATTGTGCTCACCTTTTCTTCTCCAGAAAAACTGTTTTCTGCATGTCCCAAACAACCATAAAGGGGATTCATAATAGAAAATGACAAACCCAGTCCTCAGCAGTCCAATCCCTGTTCCTTTTACAGAATATTGGTCTGTCCCTGATGTTTTCCCTGGATAGAAGTGACTTCTTTGCTGCCCTTCTTGACACCAGGCCATCCTTCAAAAATCTTCAACTTACTCTACGTGCAAGTGCCCTGATCCTGCAGCTGAATCACAACAATTTAACCGCTTGAATTTCTTGATTATCCAATAAATGGTTCTTACTAGCAGCAATATTGCCTGTGAATCACTTTTTTGCAAAGCAAATATTACTTCACGTTTCCTTGCAGGTAACCATGGTTAACAGGGGAAAAACAATGATTTCAAGATTTTCACCACCCTCCTTTTATAGCTTCCAGACTGTTATTCTAACTCAATCAGCATTACAGAGTGGTTGCCAGCCTTGACTTCATCAGCACTATCACCCACATGGAAGTCCACATGATCTCACCTGGTCTTATTGTGGCAGGGCACAAATTCAGTGAAAATGTTGTTGTTGTTGTTTTGGGGGAGGGGATTTCATGGCAAAGGACAGCAGACTTTGTGAAATGTAATACAGTGATCCCTCGTTTATCACGGTTAATGTGGATCGGAACCCCCCGCGATAGGTGAAAATCCACGAAGTAGGATTGGCCCCCCTAGGAATTTCCGTATATATATATATATGTGTGTGTAGGTACCAGAATGTTTAAAATATTTATATTTATACTTTAAATATATTTTAATTAAATCTATTTAATTATAAAACCTTAATATCATACATTTACTCTCTCTCATACGATACGCATTATGGTGCTCTTCAATAACAGTAGTATCTTGAGACTTGACTCCAGTAATCATAACCTTGACAGACCTGTGCGGTTCGATGAATGTGATGAGGAATGATGATGATGATGATGATGGTGTTACTGCACTGGTATAATGAGGCCTTTAAATCAGTTCAGGAAGCGTCTCATCATCAGATATCGGCGCTGGTTCGTCAACATTTGCTTTTGAGAGAGGCGAAGAGGCTCCCACTCCACTCGTGCTCTCATTTGTCGATCTCGCGCCGGGAACCAATCACGTGCCTTGTGGGTATGTACAAAGTGTCACGGATCAGTTCACAGACGGACTCAAATGCAGGGTAGGAATAGTATTTATTTAAATAACAAAAATACAAAATACAAAGAAAAACCCACGATGGGGAAAACATAACATAACCTGAAACTGAACACAAAGAATCAACCGGGTGGAACGGACGATCAGA
The DNA here is from genome assembly GCA_037043235.1 of Rhodeus uyekii. Lineage (NCBI taxonomy): Eukaryota > Metazoa > Chordata > Actinopteri > Cypriniformes > Acheilognathidae > Rhodeus > Rhodeus uyekii. Next base: position 693,588 of record JAWRVZ010000064.1, read on the forward strand.
CATCAGGTAACAGATACACAGGAACCCGATGCACAGACATGAAGACAATGATGCCACACCAGACAGCAAACCCTGAGGGAACTATATAGGACACATGAGGGGAGGAGTGATCAGAGACAGCTGGGAAGGATTGTGGGAAACGAGAAGGCAGGGCAGACGCTAACGAGACACAGACATGGGAGGAGAAGCAGTGCCACGGTTCTGTCACTAGAAACACTGGAAACAGAACTGAACCTGACAGAACCATGACACAAAGCCTCTGAGAGAGTTTTTCTCTTTGTCCGGCATCCCCGTTTCTCTCGCGCATCACGATGAAGCAACGCTGCTTTCCGCAAAACGGCTGCCAATATGCCGGTATTTTAGAATTTTTATTTTTCGATTAATATTTTTTTAAAATCTGCGATGCACTGAGGCCGAAACTTGAACTGCGAAGTGGCGAGGGATTACTGTACTTGTGTTTCTCTCAAAACTTTTGGCCACAGCTGTACGTCAACTAATTCTCAAAGTGTTAGTTAAGTAATAGTAGACTGTTAGAGTTAGGGCTAAGAGCAGCAGAATGAGGGGTTAGCATCAGTAGTAGGGCTGGAACGACATATTAACGTAACTGATTACGTTAGTTAGTCAATTTTCCACACTTGTAATCAACTGCTGCTGTAAATCCCAAAAAGTGACTGAAAATGCAACCATAGTAAATACCTTTCCTAATTAGGCTTATACTACATAGATCTTATAATATTTTTATAAATAGTATCATTAGGTAAATTCTTATGCATAAATTAGTTACAGTTCCCTGAATGAATGCAGTTCTCTGCATGAATGCATTATGAAGTACATGTGAAATCGAAATAATCGAGTGAAGAGACGTCAGAGGCAGGTGACGTCACGAACCAGGAACTATTAAACAAATTAACCTTCCAGATTAAACAGCACTAGCTTCTGTCTTCAGTAGCACTTTGTGTGATCATTTCTTGTGATCAACTGTTGTTTGTCTACCAACAACTTGAAAGAGTGAAAATGGCATTCAATATTTTGGATTGTGTGTTTTTTCCTTCCTCGTTTCATTACGGTAGGGGATTCACACGATCTTTGTGTTGCTTGTTTTAGAGCAGAGCATACACTGTTATCACTTGAGGACACTGACTGTGGATTGTGCAGCTTCTTTTATACAGAGGCTCCGCTCCCGCCTGGCGCTCTTCGAAGTGCCTCTTGACCCCTTGATCCACTTGGCTCAGGTCCCGCTGTGACTGAGGCTCAGCGTTGGTCTAGGTCTTGGGATCACAAATAGATCTATAGGCACATCCTATCTCTGCCCTCACCTGGTAAATCCAGTACCTTCTCTCAATGTTCGGACGCACACTTTGCAGTTATTACCGCCCAGGGAGAGGCACTGGCATTGCCACCATTCAGCCTGATCTCTACTCTCACTCTTCACTGGATTGTTTTGAGCTCACACATGCTTCATAATGCATTCACGCAGAGCTTCCCCATAGCAATTTGACGCAGCGTCTCGTTCCCTCTTCAGGGAACCAAGGTTACATTCATAACCGAGACGTTAATATTTATTGATAAATTAACTAAAGGATTAATTGAACTATACAGAAAATAAACATTAGATTAACCAGGGAAAATCATCATTTGAATATTTGTTTAATCGAAAAATAATAATCATTAGTTCCAGCCCTAATTAGCAAAATAAGCTGAAATTAACTTCCAAATTTATCTAATTTGGAGTTAGTACAATGTTTGCAAAGGGACCATCATAATAAAGTTCTAGCAGATATTAACCAGACAGTCTACTAATACTCATCCACTAGGGTAATAATAATATGTTAATGAGAGGTAGTGTAGTACGCCCGCTGTCCAGCTGACACTGTACTGCAGTAAGTTTTCTGTTTGGCAAAACAATGAGGCAGACACAGTTGTGCTGCTGTCTTTGCAGAGTTGCACTTGTAATGGCGGCCTCCTCTTTGCAACTCCATGTTACCCACATAATCTCTGATCAGCACATTGTCTCCTGCTACTGTCCACTGAGAGTATTACAAGTCCACCATAATAATAGTAATTGAAACAATATCATAAAGACAATAAAATAACCAAATACATGAAAAAAGTTACTCCTGTGGCTATACACACAGGGTGTCACAATCTCTCTGATAAAAGAAATGGCTCCGACCAACGCTGACCCTTTATCTCTTATAAACAGTATTCTTATTAACACTAACATTCTCCTCACATTGCAATCAACTTCGAGATTTCAGTATTAATGTGTAAGTGTGTTCATTGTTCCCCTCATGTCTGGGTATGGGTCTTAACCCTCTTATCTAGTAGATACTAATTCTCTAGTTTCCCCAGAGGCAACACAAGTTTATAAGATAGGATAGGACCCTATCTGGTCAGGAAATGTTGATGGGATGTAAGCATGTGGTACCTGTACCACATTAGAGAAGTATGATATCTTCTGTGTTATGGTAACTGCAGCCCCTATTTCAGTAGGCAGTTCACAATTGGGCTGACCCAATGAGGGGTAAGTGAAGGCTTGTGTAGATTTTCTTTCTGTGCTGTGTCTTCTCATTTCCATCTGCTGAAGCTTCTCACATTGGTCTAACCATTAATCTCTCTTCCCCCACAGTACCTTCCCTCCCAGGTTCTGGTGAGCGAGGTGCCCTTGGATCAGGTAAGTATTCTTTCTCTACTGTTAGAGTAGTAGTAGTAGTAGTTTCTTCCTGCCTCGCAGGTTCATTGTTTTCCTCTTTCGTAAGTATTAAGTATAATCCTAATCCGTTCAGATCTCTGTTGTTGAGAGGACTGAGGGCCCGTCCACGAGATGCGGATCACTGCATCCGCATACATTTCTTATCGGATTGGCGTTCCGTCCACACACATCCGGCGATTTGGGAGACTGAATCCGCTCTCTTTTGATACCGGGTCCTAAAGTGGGTAGATCTGAATCCGACACCCTTGCGGTATCGTGTGGACAGCCAATCCGTATATTTTTTGTTTACCGATGATGTCATCACATCACGTGTCGGCTGCGTCACAGTAACAGCAACAGTGTTGCCAGATTGGACTGAAGATTTCCAGCCCAACTGCAGCTTAAAACCCTCCCATTTAAAAAAAATACCTGCCCAAAGTGCGTACTCTTATAAATAATGAAAAATGTTGATCGATTTTATGCATCAAAAACCATCCCAAATTTTATCAACCAGCCCAATGCATTTTTTTTTCAATGCATTTTTTTTTTTCAAACCAGTAGTAAGCAGTAGAAACATCTATTCTACTACACTTGGGACATATTCGTCAAGTCAGACTTTGCTTTCGCTGCAGCAGTGAATCTGTGACTTTACACTGACTTTGCGTGTGAGCACTCCTTGCATATTCTTGATTGCCCTGTCTTGTATTTTTCCTGTGTTATTCTGCCTGTGTTTGACTCTGCCTTCAATTACAGTGTTCAACTCTTTGCTACCTGCTTACTACTTGTGTTTGCGTGGACCACTTCTGTTGCTGTTCGCTGCCTGCCCTGATTTTCTGCCTGTTGTGACCAAATTTGCTGCTCTGCCTCTGATGTTGTTTGTCCTTTTATTTCAACTCATGCTTGTTTGTACCACACATGGATCTCACTGAGTCCTGAGTCCTAGTTACACATAGTAAAAAAGTTTAACATGATAAATTAAACAGCAAACAAGCTTAAAATCTAGACTGTTCCTTAAGCTCACTGATATATTTTCAAATCGGGTGAGTTTTACAGCCTATCCATGCCTCTGTTACCAAAACTAATTATCATCCAGCCCTAAATTAGCAGACACATGACATCTCACCTTCACACGCCCTGGCTACAGACAACTAAACACAACCAGCACCAGGTATATGTTTGATGCCTATATAAAGATTTAAGATAAAGAGTTAAAGATGTTAAGATGGATGTTAAGATCTCTTCAGTCTGTGATGGCATGTATCTTGTAAGAAGCAGGTTAATTAAAAACAGTTAAATAATAGTCAAAATGTTCAAAAGCTTTTATGTTTATTTTCTAGGTTTCTGTGGGATTGATAGGTTAGTTATGTTGAATCTGATACTTTGAAAGGCCTCGGTGACTGTGTATGCATGTGCATGCACTGAACAGTAATCAATCAGTGGAGCATAGCTGCCATTGTGCAGCTGATAAATGAGCCATTGATAATCATATTAATACATGGACTGCACTGAACATTAAGGCCATGCATGTCTACAGAGGGGGAACAGATGGACTAACCCTATGTGGGGGAAGTGTTAAACTCTCTCTTTCACTGTCTTGCTCTCTCTCTTTCTTGCTCTTTCACACTGACTCTAATTCTGCACATGAAAACGTCTGTGGGGAGACGTGTGAGAGGGAGGGCTTCTCCTTTCCCTTTCTTTCCATTTTCCTTTCCATTTAATTTCCTTTATTTTACAAGTTCTTCCTGTCTTTTATTTACTTGCTAAATAAAATAAAATAAACTTGCTAAATAAAAATATATCCTTCAAATCCACAATTCCTCCCTTTGTTTTGTGTAACTTTGCTTTCATTTCTAATGCATTTTTATTTATTTCATCCTTCATTCCTGAATTTTTCCTTCCTATATTTCCATATTTCATTTATTTATTTAACATAACTTTGCTTTGCTTTCTCATGTTTTCATGTGTTTTTCTTTCTTTCTTTCTTTCTTTCATTGCTTCCTTCTCCTCCTCCATTTTGGTTTCTACCTTTTCTGTTATTCCTTGCTTCCTTTAACATAACTTGCTTTCCTTTCTCATCCTTTTTTGTTTCATTCATTTTTCATCCTCCATTTCTATTTCTTTTCCCTTTATGCTTCCTACATTTCCTTCTCTGTAATTTCTTCCTTTCTTTTACATTGCTTTAATTTCTGCTCCCTTTTCATTAATTTTCTTCATTTATTTATTTCATCCTTTATTCCTTCCTTTTCCTCCAAAATTTTGCTTCCTACCTGTTACTTCTTTCTGTCATTCATTCCTTTTTCCATAACTTTGAACATTAATTCCATTTTCCTTTCCTTCCTTCGTCTGTCATTCATTACTTTCTTTTACATAACTTTCGCAAGCTTTTCCTCCATTTCCCTTATCCCATTTCCTCTCCTTGTCCCCCTTTTCCTTCCTTCCTGCTTTCCTTTATCTTTTTGTTGTTTTCCTTTCTTTACCAAATTTCCACTTTTCAACTCCCTCTTTTATTTACCTTCTCCCACTTCTCCTCCCATTTAATTCCTCTCCTTGAGAGGAATCCCCCCCCCCCCTTCGTCCTACCTTCCTTCCTTTCTACGTCTGTCCATTCCTTTTCTTACCAAGTTTCCACTTTTCCAACTTCCTTTTTTATACTCTATTTTCTCTGTTTCCCCCTCCCTCTGTTTATAAATCCATATTCCTCTTTTTCCTCTTTTCCCTCCTGTCATTTACCCAACAACACAGCTGGACAGTATGGATAGGCACCCGGCATGAAAGATCTGGCTTTACGGTGGATGGGTGTTTGTGTGTACATTTGTGTGTGTGTGTGTGAGAAAGAGAGAGAGGCATTTGACCAAACAAAGCAGTTCTGTCCAGCATACATGCATACAAACGTACAAAGCCTCTTTTCTTCAGAGGCCCAGTGTGGAGAGGAGGCTGTTGCTTTAGAGGCATCCATCAAAGCTGCAGTACCAGCAGCAGGGCTCTGAGAAGCTACACTGGGAAACAGCTTTGACTGACAGGCTGATCATAACATTCTCTTCTATTCAGATGAAGTGAGTGGAGGTCAAGGACAATCCAGTTAAGCACTGATTGTTGCGCTATGTTGAGATGTTCAGATACTTCCCACACTGACCACAACAAACACCTCACTCTCTCTGTTGTTTACACTCTTCGGCTAAATTCACACTGCAAACCAAAGTTTATGATCTGAAATCCTGTGTAGAAAAAATATGTATATAAAAAAGCAGTTTACACTGACATCACGCTACCAAAATATTGGTGCAATTAGTTTATTTTCTCTTTTTTTGGGGATATGCAAGTCAGACTCAATGTGATTTTTGCTCTTCACATTATCATTTAAAAAACAGACGTGTCCACATTTGGGCCACATTTAGCTAGTGTCAACATGCCTCTTTTCTCAATATAGTCTGTGTTTTCTATTAAATGTTAAATAATAATAAAAAATAATAACTTTGTTAACTTTAAGGAGTACACTATCATATAGACCTAAAAACTAACAGACATTCATTAACTAAAAAGATTCAAAACTGGAGTTTTGATGTAATGGGGTTTTTAGATGAGACATGTTCATTAGTCACAGTAATATGCACTGTATTATTAGTAAAGCTTTGCTCAAAGACCTATTTATAGATCATTATGAATGTTTCCACATATTCATTTGTACAAACACAACATATTCCACCTCAGAACATCCAGCAAGGACTTATAAAATTGGCGATTACATGCCTCAATAGAGATATTAAGCAATGACAGAGAGGTTACATAATTCACATCGGTAGGTGACTAATAAAAGTCTTCCATCTGGAAGTCACTACTCATTCCCAGTAACATGTATCCCCATGCAATATCACTGGCACATTTGTAAATCTCATATGTAGCTGTAAACGGCCTGCTAGATTATCTGTCACTTTTAGAGGACAGAACAAGAGAGAGAGAAATTGAGAAAAAAGGATAGAAGGGTTGGGGGGTGGGGGGGGGCGCTCTATACCCCGGAGGGTCCTTGCTCAAATAATTTGTCTCAAGTCTTATTTGTGTAGTGGGAGACCTGGCATGGTATTAATAAATGCAGCCTATTTCCCTTCCTTTGATGCACATTAGTCATCTAAAAAAATACACTATTAGAGGTCACCATTAAAATGGCATAACATTGTTTAAAGATTGGACCCCACCACTTTTATAAGATTTGTATAACATGAAACTGCATAATATTAAACCCAATGTAAAATATAATTTATTAAGACATGTAAAAATGTAAAAAAAAATGCCACTAATGTGAAAAAGAATGCCTTCATATAAAGATATTCTCATTTCTGTTTTACTTTTTTATAATATAAAAATGAATAATGTTAATTATAATGTAAAATATGATTTATGAATACATTATATGTCACTTGTGTAAAAAAAAAAATTTAGTCAAAAAAAAAAAAAAAAAAGCAAATCGGTGTACGAGCATGGAGGGTCAAATCGGTGTACGAGCATTGTATCGGTGTACAAGAAAAATGTTTTTGTGTTGGAAAAGTCCTAATGCTCAGCATCGTCGCGCACATTTTTACTGGAAATATCATAAACACAGCCTCTCATAACACAGTCACGCGGTTCCAACCCCTTTATCACCCCTTAACTCATTCCTTCTCTCAGCTTCGGCTTGGTTTGGCTGCATCATTCACCACAGTGATACTTTTATAAGTGATTTACAGCGGTTTTACCTTGTGTTGTTAACATTAATTCATTTTGATCGCTATTGTTCACGTAGTGAAATATACACGTACAGTACCTCTAAGCAGTAACTGTCACGGTTCATGAATTCATTGTCTCCTAGTTCTGCCTGTGTGTGTGTGTGTGTGTGTATGTGTATGTGTGTGTGTGGTCACTGAGCACTGACACACCTAATTCTCATATCATCTGCCAATCTCCCCGCTTTCGTTCGCGGCTCCCGTGTGTTTGTTTGCGGCCACGGCTGCCACGTGTTCGTTGATTTTTAGTGCATTCTAATGGGGAAATTTGTTTTGGTGTACGAGCATTTTGGTTTACGAGCTCGCTCTTGGAACGAATTAAACTTGTAAACCGAGGTATTACTGTACTCACCTAAAGGATTATTAGGAAAACCTGTTCAATTTATCATTAATGCAATTATCTAATCAACCAATCACATGGCAGTTTCTTCAATGCATTTAGGGGTTGGTCCTGGTCAAGACAATCTCCTGAACATCAAACTGAATGTCAGAATGGGAATGTCTCAGTTACTGGGATTTTCATGCACAACCATTTCTAGGGTTTACAAAGAATGAAGTAAAAAGGGAAAAACATCCAGTATGCGGCAGTCCTGTGGACGAAAATGCCTTGTTGATGCTAGAGGTCAGAGGAGAATGGGCCGACTGATTCAAGCTGATAGAAGAGCAACTTTGACTGAAATAACCACTCATTATAACCAAGGTATGCAGCAAAGCATTTGTGAAGCCACAACGCGCACAACCTTGAGGAAGATGGACTACAACAGTAGAAGACCCCACCGGGTACCACTCATCTCCACTACAAATAGGAAAAAGAAGCTACAATTTGCACGAGCTCACCAAAATCTGACAGTTGAAGACTGGAAAAATGTTGCCTGGTCTGACATTACGATGGTAGAGTCAGAATTTGGTGTAAACAGAATGAGAACATGGATCCATCATGCCTTGTTACCACTGCACAGGCTCAGTGTCACTGGTAGTCGTGCACTAGTGGTGGTGTAATTCTGTGGGGGATGTTTGGTTGGCACACTTTAGGCCCCTTAGTGCCAATTGGGCATCGTTTAAATGCCACGGCCTACCTGAGCATTGTTTCTGACCATGTCCATCTCTTTATGACCACCATGTACCCATCCTCTGATGCTACTTCCAGCAGGATAATGCACCATGTCACAAAGCTCGAATCATTTCAAATTGGTTTCATGAACATGACAATGAGTTCACTGTACTAAAATAGCCCTCACTGTCACCTCAACCCAATAGAGCAGTGGTCCCCAACCTTTTTTGTGGCGCGGACCGGTAAACGTGTGATAATTTTGCCGCAGACTGGTGCCCGCTCGAGATTGTTGCCGGGGGGGGTGGGGGGGTGCGAGTGAGATGGATGATGGATCCGCGCGAGATTGTTGACGCCGGGGTGGGTGCGGAGACTGTTCAAACGTCTCCATAGTCTCATCGCCGCAGCCGCTTCCGCGAATGCGCTCCGCGGCCCGGTACCATTTCATCGACGGACCGGTCCGCGAAATCGCTTCGTGGCCCGGTGGCACTTCGTCCACGGCCCGGGGGTTGGGGACCACTGCAATAGAGCATCTTTGGGATGTGGTGGAACGGGGGCTTCGTTCTCTGGATGTGCATCCCACAAATCTCCATCAACTGTAAGATGCTATCCTATCAATTTGGGCCAACATTTCTAAAGAATGCTTTCAGCACCTTGTTGAATCAATGCCACTGTGGCGAGCAGGGCGGGGTCGAGGGACCGTGAGAGAATGAGCGTCACCTGCGAAGCCTCCGGTGTCTCGAGTCTCACGGAGGAGCGGAGACATAAAAGGAGGAGCGACGACAGTTGAAGACGAGAGAGGACCAGGCCTGGACATTTGTTATGTGTTTGTGTAGGCGGCAGTTGTCCGTGAGGGACTGCTGCCATTATGTTTATTTTGGAGTTTATGTTTTATTTGCATTAAAAGTTGTTGAAACATCTGCCGGTTCCCGCCTCCTTCCTCTCCGAACAAAGACTCCGTTACAGCCACGTAGAATTAAGGTAGTTCTGAAGGCGAAAGGAGGTCAAACACAGTATTAGCATGGTGTTCCTAATAATCCTTTAGGTCAGTGGTCACCAACCTTTTTTGTGCCGCGGACCGGAAAATGTTTGATAATTTTACTGCGGACCGGTTGTTGAAACATTGAATTGTTGAAACACACCTCCTCACCGCCAAAGCTACAGCGCAACAGCTGCTTGCAGCCGCTCACGGAACTAACTCTCCGACTCACGGAGCCGCTCACAATTTCATCCGTGGACAGGGGGTTGAGGACCACCGCTTTAGGTGAGTGTATATACTCATTTAAAGCTCACAATGAACGTGTGTGTGTGTGTGTGTGTGTGTGTGTGTGTGTGTGTGTGTTGCTTCTGTTGTATGTACACAAGGCTTTTGTTTAGGTTTATGATTTCAAGAGAGAAAGAGAGAAAAAATATTGTATATATAAATTAATTAAAAACCATAATGTCTTTAAAATTATTTAGAAGAATGTCCTATGTCTGCATTTAGCTACGTAAATGTTGTTTTTTTGTGGTCTGTGTGCATTAATAGCTCACATCAGCGCTTGTACAACATTTACTAAACACCACACTGTGCATACCAACTAGTTTATCACACTCACACAAATACACACACACACACACAATCAATACATGGTTTCTTACAATACAGAAATTAAGCATCCACATTTCTGAATTCCACTCCACATTTCACCAATTTAAAAAAACAGCATACATAACAGGAGTGAATCAATACAATTTTTCCAACACAAACAAACATTTTGTATTTTTCATGCAGATACGTGTGGACAAAGCAGAGTGCCAAACACACAAGTGCAGCCATGCATGCGCCTTTGCCCCGTCCAATTGCAACCCATTCGAGGGGAACCACAGGCTTAAATACTTGCATTTTAATGACACCCGACAGACCTCGTTGACATCACGTCAAACAGAATGGATTAGTATAGAAGGACAATAAATCTAACTGCACAACTACCATTTATTTATTTATTTACAATAAATGTAAAGCACAGCATTCTCTAGTGTTCACAAGTGTCCGTACGTCTCAATAAGGTCAGCATAATTTTATTGCCACACACAATAAGGATGACAAATTGTAGATGTTAAATTGGTTGTCTAAACAATTACCTTAAATTGAAATTACCATGGCCTCTCTGCACATAATTAATACTCTCAGAGATGTGTTTGTATGCAGAATGAAAATGATCTGGCTGCAGATCTAACATCACTGCGCACTGCTGTCGGTGGGCTGAGCTCATTTCACACAGAGTCGCTGACATCACCATTCATAACCGATCAGTGTTTTGGTGCATTTAAACAAGCATTTAATAGGTTTGAAAAATCGTAGATATGCAAAGTGTTTACATGCAATTCATAGTGTTGTTCTATGCATTAATATAACTAATGCCCAATTATGACTCAGAATCAAAGCACACCTGAGCCCCTGACCATGTGCTCCTTTAGGTAATATTTGTTGATCTCTCGCTCTTTCTCTCTCTCTCTCTTTACCTCCCACCCTCCCAAACGCATTATCTAGGTAGCTGATCTTTACCCGTTTGAGCGTGCAACTCGTATTAATTGTTTAAAGGTGAGTTTTCTCTCTTTGGCCAATAAAAAATGCATCCTCTCCAGATCGATTGTTGTTGCTAGGAGACAGAAGCATCCTGAGGCAAGGCAGCATCCCGAACGCCAGACGTGTGTGTTTTCTACTACAGCAACGGCACTATTTCTCTCTCTCCCTCCCTCTCTCTCTCTCTCTCTCTCTACATCTCTCACTTGCTCGCTCACTCTCTGATGAGTGAGGGCAGTGTTGTCAGCCTCTCTGCTGAGATTCCCGCGTGCGGACCCACACAAACGGAGTTAAGGAACAGTTTGAAAAACGGCAAAGAAGAGGAAACATGCAAGACAGCCAACAAAAGGAATGTTTTACAGAGGTAAGGCATTTTTCTTTGCATAGAATTTTAAATGAGCTTTGCTGCTGTTTTATAATACTGAAGAGATGAATGGGAGTGAATACAAAAACTAAAAAGAAATGATGCTGTAGATAAAGCAAAGTGCAGGGCATCATGTGACATTAGTCATTTATGATCATATTGGTAATGCATACAATATTTGGGTATGTTTCAAACATTTCCTAACCCCAGGGTTGCAATAGAAAACTTTGCATGCCCTTAAGAGCATCCCAACCATGTCTGTTAGTGACGCGTCTTAGTTCACACAAATGCCACGCGTAAGTCTAATGTTTTCTAAGTATATATTTGTTTAATCTTATGCGTTAAATGCTATGAATGAAATGAAATGCCATGCAATTAATTGATGAAGAAAACATCAGAGTGGCAAACATGGCAGATTGCAGGTTGAAACTGATGGGTGTACTCCTGAAAAAAAAATGTTCAGAAGTTTTGGACGACCTCTGGTTCAGACATTTAATAATATGTGGTTATTTAGGAAATCTGAAAAAATAATAGTGTTGCAAAAAAATCATAGCAAGGGATTTCTTAAATTAAAGGATTTGTTGCTGCTGGTAAATGAAAGGTTGGAGGTTTAAACATGGATATATATGTATGTGTACCCCGAGCCCCTGAAAAAACACAACAAAAAGTCCTTGCGTTTGCACACACTTGGCGAAAAAAGCTCATTCCGATTCTGATTCCAAATCAATGTGCCTTTGATCAAACCCTGTAATGTCTATCATCAGGAGGACTGTCCCCATCCCTTTACCTGTGAGTCACTTTGGATAATAAACATCAAATAATAGACTCACTTCCAATTAGTCTCTTTTTTGCACCCTTGAAGTTAGCTTCAGCAGTGGTGTGGCAGCTGTGCTTTAGACTTCACCTGGATCTGTAAGATAACCAGAGAAAAGACCAGGATGATTCATAATTTATTGCGCCGGGGGTCTGCGCTGAATTTTAATATCTCTGTTGCGTTAGGTTGAAGCAATGAATGTTATAGTGAGATGTGAGGTTGTAAAGCCTAATGATGAACTGATATTCAGCAAGCAACACAGGTGTGGCTTTAACTTGTTTGGAATGATAATTAGCACAAGTAGTGAACCTGGAGAACACTACAAAATAGAGTACATATGTGGATGGACTGTCACTTCAACTCAACCACTGATAAAAGCAAAGAATGTCTGTGTCGTCCAGGACTGCACTGGAGAGTGTGTCATTAAAGGTCTATTTTAAATGAAATGATGCACCCATTTCATGCACATTATTTGCTTTTATTCAGATTTCCAGTTCATATATATTCTGATTTTCAAACATCTCAAATAGGTTGCCAAATAGATAAATAAACAACTAAAGTAGAATGTGTGTGTGCTAAAGAAATCATTGTTATTGGGCTGAACTAGCCTTGAATACGCCAGACCACCCTGTTGAAATGCCTGAGAGTCTATTGTGTGTATAGATTACAATGCAAATCTTCTATGACCATGCACATGTGCATGGAATTTGCAGCATATAAAAAAACAAAACAACGTTTGCTAATTAGCATGCGTCAAAGTTGTTATTCAAAATGTCTACTGGGATTTGCGTGATTTTATGCGTGTGTCCACATAAGCGTGCTTCTCTCCATCGGCATGCGTGTTTTGTACACGCGTGTGCATGTGTGGGAGTTTGAATTAGTAAAATGCAGAAAGGCCTTGTATAAGACCTGACGCTGCTACATTTACTGAATATGATGCAGTAAAGTGCTGGCAATAATTAGCCTTTCAATAATGTGATCCTCTAAGCGCATTTAAAGAAGTTCTTCCGCAGCCCAGTACGCCATAACTAGACTCACACAAATGCTGGCAGTTAGATGAGCATGAAATGAGTCTGAGAGCTCACTCACTATTATAAACGCATTAAAATCACTTCCAACGATGATATAAAGTAAATAAAGTAGCTTTGGAAGAAAAAATATATAATTTATTTTTGCTTTCAGGTGATCACATCACCAAAAACATACATTTTCGAACAAGCCAAAAACAGCAGCCATGTAAACCACTGTGAACACAATTAAAGTATGTCTGAGTTCAGTGATGCAGAGGCTGTTTATCTCCATAAGCGTTAAACATCCTGAGTGCTTATATTTTTCTTCCTCCTACGCATGTGTTCGCTCTCCGCTTAGGAAGTCTACCTTTGTTAGACTGCGTTTTTCCTTGCGACGAAGCCCATGGGTGCAGAGCTCTGTTAGAAATTCTGCTTTAGTAAGAGACTCCAAGGCCCCATCAAGCTTTCAAAAGCTTTGCCTTCATATTCATTAATATGGAAAGAGCATGGAGCTGAAAACTAAAGATGCCATCACTGCGCTGTAATATTCTTACATATGCAGCGCAGGTATATGCTGCACGGTTGCACAACCATACATGCAAAAATACAATTTCAAAGTGTTTCCCTCTGCTCTGTCTGCTAAAATATGACATTTGCATAGTCAAATTAAAAGAGTAGCGTCAGATCCTAATGAGCAAATGCAGTGTGAGTGCGTACCAGAGTGTGGCGCTCCTGCTAAAAGCGATTTTATAAAGTAGGCTAGCCTCTTCAGACTCCTTCAAAACAACAATTTTGTTGCATAAGTCATGCATCGAATCAATAAAGAGATGTTTGAGTGTGTCTGTGTGCATGCAGAGAGAAAGTGATAGTGATATGCAGAGATTTCAGCAGTCTGGCAGTCCCACTCGCTGCCAAGTGAATCCATTTCTGAGCAAAAAGAACAGCTTTGTAGTTTTTTTTTCTGTTTTGGAGGAGCAGCGTTGCTGCAGAACACTTCCACACTCTACAGAGCTCTACAATCTCACATTTACAAAGCAAACTGAGACTCAAACCAGATGCTAACACATTATTATGATAAAAATATTCAAGTACTGAATGTTTTTTTTTTTTTCCTGAGTGCAGGGGGTGTCAGTTATGTCGATTAGGTTTAGGCTTAAATTTATCCACAGATTATTTTAGTGGAAAAAAGATACAAGGGCAATACAACAACGAAGGTAACAGCCTTTCGTGTGAGAACATTACTTTCTTTCTTCAGGTCAGAATAGGTAGACTCTAAAAGGATAGTTCACCCAAACATGACAATTCTTTCATAATTCACTCACATTGTTCCAAACTGGTATGACTTTCTTACGTAAAACACAAAAGATGTAATCTTGAAGAATATCCTGGCCACTGTTTTGAATGTGATGAGTGTCAAGCTCCAAAATGACAAATAAATAACATAATAAATAACACGTGAATGATTCATTCACAAATCAGACTGATCCAACCCTTAAGTTCAACCATTATTTAAAATGCTTGTGTTTGAATTCATGGTTGTGAGTTTGAAAAAACATCAAGGAGTTTAAAAATAGTTCTAAATAGCACCAAATATTATTAGATATTTATTAATAATATTATATTATTAGATAATTATTATGTAAATATTATTAGATTCATTTCTGGTGCAGTACCATAAAATGTTAGAAACAATGGAAACTAAATCATTAAAATTTGCAGTGTGGCACGGTTTCTGCTTGTAAATGACTAGATGCCAGCTGATATTCATGGTAAACTCACTGAGGCAACATCATGTCCTGAAATTACTGTATATACTAGAAATGTACTTCCTGGAAATAAAACTTGGTCTGATACATTGAGCTGTGGCACTTACACGCGCCTGAGTGGCTCATGTCATTTTCCAATGCTGAAATGTCCAGATCACATGTTAAAAAAAAAGTTTTGTACAATTAAAGGAGCAATTCATTCAAATATGAAACATCTGTGATTATTTTACTCATGTTCACCGGATCTTCTTTCTTCAGTGAAACACAAAAGGAAACATCAGATTAGTTCAAATAAATGAATAAATACATAAAACCATTTTGTAAAGAATTAAAGTTAAAAAAAGACATGAAATGTGACCCGGTCAGGTTTTCGTAGGCTGGCTTATTTACTGGATGTGTACTGCATATAGTTCAGTTTTGAGGTGGCAATGAACAGGGGATTCGGAATCTGCCTTAAAATTCCCTTTCAAAACACAATGAGTGACTGAAGCAGACTACATCTGAAACGACTGAGATGTTAAACATAGCGTAACACGTATCTCTCCTAGACTGGAATTAAGACTTTCTAATGATAGTAATTACTGACAGTGACAGCGTGGCAGGAGGGATCACAGTTTGACTGGAAAAGTTTGGGCATGTAGCCCAAAATTAAACTAACTACTTTTTTTAAATCTACTGCTGATTGTTTCAGATGGTTGATCTGTGTTGTGTGTGTGTGTGTGTCTAAATAAATGATGTGTTTTATCAGCTTCAGTCTATGGCTCCTGACAGCGCTTCTCTAAAGTCACCACTGCAGGACCACTTTCCCTGCTGAATCACAACATCCTGACATACACATTATCTCTCTGCTCTCTCCGGCTTCTCTGAATATCTTAATCCATAGAATGCGATTAATAGGGATCTCACTCAACTTCTTGTATCTCAAGAAATGCGGCTTGCTTTCAGCTCATGCATATGTCTTAATAAAACAAGTTGTGTAGGTCACTCTGTCTTGAAGGACTCGTCCCCATGCACGGCTCTCTGAATTTGCTGCGTTTGGAGTTTTTCCCGTTTTTATGGATCAGTGGCCTTACAGCTGTTAGATGAGCACTTTTAATATTTAATTGTGTCCCTCTGCTATGTCATCTTACAAAAGGATTCAGCAATATAATATAATATGAGTGCATCCAATACTACGTGTCATTCAAACAATCAACATGTTAAACTGGAACTGGAAAAAATTTATGAAGAAAATGTCATAACCATAACTTATATAGCGATTTATACAGATTGCTTCAAAGCATCTGTAAGGAATAATTACACTTTTGAGACAGATTTTAACTTGATTCATATAGATTCATTTCGAAATAATTAATTTGATAACATTAAAGGTGCAGTAAGTGATTTATGAGAAAAGCTGTAGAAAGTGGATCAGACCCGAGCACACAGTTCGAGGTCAAGTTAAACCTTCCTTCTGTTCATAGTGCACTTTTGTTCCTCCGTAAAGCCCAAACCTAACATTGTTGTAAAATGCAGTCTGCTGTTGCTAAACAGCCGGACATGTTTGATATTAAGCGCTCACCCACAAAACATACTGTTCCCCATGGAAACTTTCTGTGTGCCCGCTCTGAGTCAGATAAGCCAATCGGCTTCGGATACGCGCCTAAACACATACACACCTGCCATTTTGGAGAGTATTCACATGCACACTGTCGGTTATGTCTTAAGTAAACGTACACAGCCGAGAAAGAAAATGTATGTAACAGTATATTGAATCCCTGGCTTTCTTTGAGTGTCAAAGCACAAGCACCGCGCTAGGTTCCTTTTTAGGACATAATTGCGCTTCAAGCACGTCCTGCTCTTTATATTCTCAGTCCAATTTATAGTCCATTTGCAGGTCCATTTTGTCTAGAAACAGCGATAATGAAATACCGGGTATGATAGGGTGGGAGTGTCCAAATCAATCAGTCAGTCATCTGTGTCCAATTCCACTGCCGCTGGTTTTCGTGGGCACACACCCCTAGTCAGACTCACTCTTAGGCTCTTCTCCTCGGATCTGGTTTACTCATTGCAGCGGGCGGTTGCTCGGTGTCTGTGGGGGGCAATCGTTAATTATCTGCGGTCGAGGGTGTTGGCGGGTTGGACTCTGAGTCTGGCTATGTTCTGGATAAGGGATAGACAATCTCCAGATACCTGATGACGGCATCCATCCAGTCTAGTCCAGAGGTGCCTGGTTGTTTAAATGGATGCTGGTAGTTCACACCAATCGAGAACAATGATCTTAGGGTCCCGTCATTGTAGGGACAGGTGAAGGCAAGACGGCAGAACAATTCCATGAAATCAAACTCATTTTGGCTCATCTGAGCCAAACTGCCTATTTGTCTTAGCATTTTCTTTTCGGTAATGTTGATTATTTTATGTCATCGAACACTAACATCTCGAGCACAAAAGAGGGACAAATTCACCACTTCACATGGTTATCTGGTGACTGAGAGTTCACTGCTCATGCGCTGGATCGCGGTCAGTGTTGCCAACTTTGCGCCTTTGTCGCTATATTTAGCGAGTTTTTAGACCACTCTAGCACAAATTTTCAAAAAAGCGACTAGCGACAAATCTAACGACTTTATCTCTAGTTTATATGCAGTTTATCTGGACTTTATCACTCGCCATGGCAATACAGGATGTAAAATGTTCTTTGTCTAAAAAAATTATTAAATCACTGCACAAATATAAATCGCTGCATTTGTTTGACTTACACAGCCTCAGTCACGTACTCTCGTCCACTGTGTGTGCGCCTCTCTGTGACAAAAGCTAACTAGCTGGCTTGCTTATCATGTCTCAGTCAAAACTGTACACCCAAAAATACAGGAAGGAGTGGGAATCAAACCCTGAATTCCAAGGCTGGTTAAAGCTGTTTGTTGGTGATAATATAGCGCATACTTGTTGAGAAAGCACATTAGGCAGGCAGAACGCAAGAAAGTATGCAATCTAGTGCAGCGCGATGACCTCACGAATATGCTAATTTACGCATGGCGTCACCTAGCGACTTTTTGGCCAATGAGTATGAGGCTTAAATGAACACACACACACACACACCCTGTTTCTGTTCTAATGTGAGCTCTGCTCAGCGCCGCTGCGGATTGAAGAACAGACGGGACAAAGCTGACTTTGTTGAGAAAGCACATTAGTAAGAACATTAATTTGCATTGTTTCAGTTTTCAGTGCAAGTCTATGTTATTTTTTTTATCTGTTTTAGTGTCCACAGGTGAAAATCATAAGTATGATTTGGAACTTGTCCACACTAATTCATTTTTATATGAAAACTCACATTTGTCTATCTGTTTTGGTCTTCCAACTTTTTTGAAAATGCTCTCCAAAGTGGTTAAATTTGAAAATGCTGTTTTCACATTTTAGCAGGGAATGTGAAAACTGAGGTTTTTGAAAACAATGACACAGTCGTTTAGTCATATAACATATTGTACCGATATTCATGTTTATACCTGAATTGTTATGTCCTATTCACTTTCACACAGTTGTTAAAATATGTTATTTTGCCCACTCTTCATATCACAATTCTGCAAAGATGACATTTACTTTCATTTGCTGTCCTCCAGCAAAACAAGAGAGCAGATGTGTTTTAGACCATAATGTGAAGAAATGTATTGGTGAGATGACGTTTCACGTGCAGACAAATAATTTTTGGACAACGCTAGTGTATCCAGACTAATGTAGACATAATAGCACTCTTCTGCTCAACATGTTGCTCAATTTGAGGTTTCATGTCTGCTGTACGAACAAAGCAGGACTATTTACACTCCAAATTGTAATTTTTTAAAGCAAGCTTCACTCTTGGTCACACTGTTTAGGGATGTAAACAAACCCTTTTCCTTAAAATTGCTTTAGCTCTACCTCAAACTATTTACAATGTAAACATTTCAGAGATCTTTTTGAAATGTATACACATTGTATGCAGCATCTTCAAGTGATGTGAGATTGAACCTACAGTCTATTAATAAGCAGGCCAAGCTACCAACATCCTAAACACAACAGAGATTGTGTTAAAGCATGGGAAACAAATGAAGAGCTCTCTGGCTCTGAATAGCTACTTCCTTTAGCAGGGGTTGATGGTGATGTTCCATCGGGCATGTGAGTGAGTGTGTTGTGGTGCCAGGTTTCAAGCTTAGTACCACCCCCCTCTATGAAGAACTCAAGTGGATATTTTAGTCCTTCTTAACGATTCGCTTCAATAGTGGGAAAGCATTCCTACAGATACTCTCATGGCATACATGCAGAGAGACAGAAAACAAACACATATTTTAAAAATAAATAAACCCTATTTGAATCTAACCTTAATTATTAAACCTCTGTGTGTAACATCCTACACAGTTTACTGGTCAGACTTTTGCTTGGAGAATGATAAAACAAGTGAAAAAAAATCTAAGACAATTTTCAGACACCAGAATATCATAGAGGCTCTTCCATTTGGTCATTCGGAGGTAAGCAAATGATAGTTACCCAGAGCATACTAATGACAACTCGCTAAAATGATTCAAATTGTGTATAATGTAATGTGATGTTTTGTTTGTTTTGTTTTGTTTTTAATCTTTAAACTTGAAAAACATTTCAATAAATACATACATTTATTTAAATACATTACATTAACACAAGGTCTATAAAAAATGTAAGTTTTAAAATTTAAACTTAATTGTTTTTGTAGACCGTGTGTTAAACAGGGTGACTATTTCAAATGGATTTGTGAATAGTCTCAAAACACATTAGCAACTGCATAGCAACACCTTAGCAACCACCTACTACTAACATATCAAGCACATGCTAAAAATGACTTAGTAACAACTTAGTAAATGCATCATAACACGCAAGCAACAGTAAACTATAGGGATTTTCACACTGCGCTTACCCCTAACCCTATCGCCATTCTAAACATCCCTTTTAACCCCAGGTAAAGGAAAGTTTCATACTTGTAATTGAGAAGTGGGGTTAGCACCGTTTGGTATACATTCTGTATAAACTCAATAGTACAGTCGTCAATTCAAGGATGCACAATGCTAGAGCTTTTATGTAAACAGATCACAAGCTTTGTTCATCCAATCAATGACATTGAACCCGTAAATATAAAAATAACAACATTAACCCAGGGTTTAGGAATTTACTATGTGAAACGTCAATTTATGAGAACCCAGGATTATTTGTTAACCATGGGTAAATTATGAGCAGCTTAAAAAAGTGAAGCAAGATAACCCAGTTTATTCAGTTTACTTGATGTTCAGAATGACCCTGGGTTAATTATTTCATGTGTGAAAAGCCCTTATGATATTCTGGTGTCTACATATGATTGCTAATGTGTTAGTTGGTGGTTGCTATGCAACAAACAACACCAACTAAAGCACTAGCGATCATGCAGACACCAGAATATCATAGAGGCTATTGTCAGTAATCAACCACCTAACAAGCACCCAGAACACCCAATCATACAAAAAACATTTTATGATATTATCTATGTGTCTTTGGATAATGTTTGTTTTTATTTGTATATACGTTTTTATTATTATTATTATTATTGTTTGACTGTGTTGAACAAGGAGAAATTTCAAAAACATCTGGCAACAAAGTCTCACAAAGTCTAAGCAACTGCATAGCAACGTCCTAGAAACCGCCCATAACACCCTAGGAACCACCAATTATGTTATAGCAGTAACAGACAACACCCTAGCAACAAGCTAAAAATGACTCGGAATACCTTAGAAACTGCATAGCAACACCATAACAACCACTTATAACACTGAAGACTTCACAATCATGCAATGTCGATTTGAGAAGGGTGCCATGGTGGCTCAGTGGGTAGCACTGTTGCCTCACAGCAAGAAGATCCACGGTCCCAGCTATGCCAGTTCTCCCTGTAGGAGAGTATGTGAGTGTATCCTTAACACTGTAGCAGTGAATTTTAGCATGAGCAAGCACCAATAGAGGTGAGCCTGAAGTCAACGGTCTGCCATAACAGTGACAAATCAGAATCAACCCAGATCCAGTAAAAAGTACAAACCTAACAGATGAGTACATGACCTCAACTAGATCAAAACACGGTGACTTTAAAGAGATTTAGATGACAACAGAGGTTCTTAAAGAGCTGTATCTGGTATCAGACACATCAGTGAGTGAAACGTCCTCCATGCGTAATCTGTCTTCTACTCCGTTTCTGAAACCATGCGTTGGCTTAATGTAGTGTGCTGTGGTAATGTCCTCCCTTGATCTGCTTTACTGATTGGCAGATGAATCGATTGGCATGCTGGTTAAGACTCTCCGGTGCCTCTTTTGGTGTGTTTCATCATCAGAGGAGTTACTCACAGAAAAGAAGAGTCATCAAAGGCTCTGGTGCACATTACAACATTGGAAATGCGGGTTTTGACAGACGATTGGATGATGTCAAATGTCTCGGCCAATCATAAGCTCTCATTTTGCTGCAGTAAAATGCTATTGTGTGCGCTACATTCTTAATTGAATGTGTAAAATATTTGAATCTGTAAATGGGGAAATTGTCTTATTGGTTAAGCTTTTCTTGACATTCTAGGTATCAAAAATAAGGATTTGTTTCTTGTATATCCAGGTCAGGCCAGTAAATCAGATTTGTAACTGCCTCATAAGGTATCTTTTTCTTCTTATGGCATTTCCAACACAACCTCATGATAATTTAGAACTACTTAATTTTTTGGTCAATTGGTGGCTAATTTATTAAATCTTATTCATATGTTTTTGTATGACCGTGCCAAAGTGATGAACTTAATAAGGTGTGGGATTAAGGGTGGAACTTCATGGTTACATTTTTCATATGAATGGTATGTTTTTGTACGTTTCACATCAAACAAATTCAAGCTAAATCGTCACTTCGAATTTTAGTTACATTTTCCTGTGAGTCTGGCAGTTCCAGAGAAGAAAAAATAAAATAAAATAAAAATGATCAATAAAAATGATATATAAATAATGATCCCTCATTTATCGCGGATAATGTGGACCGGAACCCCCCGCGATAGGTGAAAATCCGCGAAGTAGGACCAGCCAATCAGCTCACGGGATACATCCACTTGTGCTCTCATTCGTCGATCTCGCATCGAGGAACCAATCACGTGGCTTGTCTGAGTGCCTGTGGGCGTGTACAAAGCCTCTGAGAGAGTTTCTCTCTTTGTCTGGCATTCTGGGAAATCGTTTCTCTCGCACATCACGATAAAACAACGCTGCTTTCCGCAATACAGCTGCCGATATGGCGGTATTTTTGAATTTTTATTTTTCAATCAATTTTTTTTTTAAAATCTGCGATGCACTGAGGCCGCGAAACTTGAACTGCGAAGTGCCGAGGTATTACTGTATATATATATATATATATATATATATATATATATATATATATATATATATATATAAATTGAGAAATTAATTCTAATTACTTGACTATTAACCCAATGGGCTTGACGAGCTCGTGGCGAGTTCTGATAACAGCAAAAATAACTTTTAAGTACTATGTCATTATTAGTCATACAAAGTAATACATCATTTGAAACTGTAAAGGGTTATTTGTGTACACTCATAATTAGAACAAAACAGACTGCATTTGTAAAATAAAGAAAACAAACAGGGTGCACTTTCTGCTGTCTCAGTTGCTGTGAAATTCTTTCTGAAACGCATAACAAAAAATAAAAAAATGAAACTCAGCGAATACTTGCCACACATGCATAAAAAACCAGTCTATAGAAAGCTTTAAATGGCTCCTTTTAAATGAACCAATTAAAATATTCTCTAATTATGTAATCTGATTGTGTATGAAACCAACAAGAGATACAATCTTTCCCGTCTGAGCTCATTAAGCACAAATGTCAGGGCATGTCAAAACATCCCCAGGGCCCAAAAACCCCCTCAGACCCCAGAGGGTTAAAGTAACCATTTTACATTTATATATTTATAAACACAACTTTGCTGGAAAACAATGGCTTAAAATATAATTTATAACACTCAACCCATTCTAACTGATGCTTCCACTCTCCACAGTACCATAAATCATTCTCACAATTTCAAGAAAGCCTCATCTGTGTAAGCCAGCTACATAATGTTACTTCGGTGGCATATTTAATTTGCAAGAACAATGCTAAAATATATCACAGAAAACCAAATGTTTAAGTGTGAAAGGTATACAAACACACACACACAGATCAACAAACGTAAAACGCAGTGACAAGTGACAGTTCTGTCAGCTGCTCTTAAATGCTCTCACACTCGCCCTGGGTCACTCTTATTGTTGAGCCCTGCTGTTATTTCTGAATTCTTATAAAAGCACAAGTATGCAATTTAATAGAAAGCATGCTGTCCCAGGAGGATCCAGACTCTCTCCAATAAAGACTATTTCCAAATAATTGCACCACAACAAAAGAGTTGTTCTTTAAAACACATTGCAACACACTCCTTATATTCTCTGTGGTCCTTGACGCAAGCAAAACTAATTTCATAGTTTTCACGGATGAAGATGATCATTGTTTTTAGAAAATAAGGAAAACTTTAGTAAAAAAAAAACCATTCCTTTTTTTGGCACAGGAATTTTGAATTGATTTTTTCGAACTGACTATTTGATTTAAGCATGCTGTTAAGGAACTGCCTGCGAGCAAAATCCAATTAATTCCCGAGTCTCTCTGTACCCAAAAAACGCCCCGTACCGCTCTTCTGTCCTACCCCTCTTAACTAATTAACATGATTAGCCAAGAGGAACCGCTTAAAGATAGGCTACAGTAGGTGGTTGAGGGAAGGAACAAAAATGCCTGCCACTTTACACTGGCGAGATGTTAATGCAGACCGGTTTGATATTAAGCATCTAGATAAATTTCATAACTAAGATGTAGTTTGACCACAGATTTAGTTGTTTGGTCACTCATGAGATTATGACCCCATATAAAATTTGTCTTGTTTTTTATGAACAAAACTCTTTCTCTCTCTAAAAATCAGCTGGTTATAAAATGCAATTAATTATCCCACTCTGAGAACGTTTTTTTTTTCCTTTCACATGCCAACACCTGTTCTTAAAATTAGATTCCAGCTTAGCGGAGAATGTAAATAATTCATTAGCACAAATTATGCACAGGGATTCCCTTTGTGTACAATAACATGCAGCTGATTATATATTTCCACTCATTTAAGACAGACATATTTACAGAGAAATATATAATCATGGTTACATTTCTGAAGGTCTTATTTTGAACAATGTATTATGTGTGTCATGTTTAAAATCATCACAAAACAAGGTTTATCCATACCTCATTTTTGTGAGAAGCAGGAAATTCAACAATAAAACAATGCAGGACTTTAATCTGTCGGGAATTGATTGGAACATGAAAACTGCTCTCTATGTGACAGGTGGTTGTAGGAAAGAGGCTGAAAAAAGTGGCATCAAACAAAAAGGAAAGTCTTCTTATATACAGGAAAAGATATTACATTTTTATGGTTTTCTTTGAGATAATGTGCACTGATGAACCATGCATAACTTCAAGCATTTCTTCATTTAATTTTAAATATGACCTCCTTATTTTCTCATTCGCCTTCCCGAATTGAACTGAGAATGCCTTTTAAATTACAGTTCTTAATGAATGTAAGAAATTCAACTGTAATATTTAAAAAGAAAAGTTTGACAAACCTTAAATGTACACATGATAAAGCATTGCTTAAACATTTTGACAAGTTTAAATCCTTTAAGTTTAAGGCATGGCTGAATGAAGTTGGATGGATGGATGGATAGATAGATAGAGCAACCCTGCTGGATCCGCAGTACATGCTGTTCTCCACATTTCAACTAGTGGATGATGTCTGACAGGGTCGCATCACACATTCTCTGCGCATTCTCACTCAGTTATGCTCGGCGTCAGGGTGTGAGAGAAAAGCGGCCCTGAATTTCCTCTCACCCGGTGTGGCCACAGAGAGTCAGTGTGCTAAAACAACACCAGTCCACTTCTGAAGAGTCCAAGAGTCTGTCATCAAAGTAGAAAGCACTCTCCCTCCCTCCTCCTCCGGCCCTCCAGATCTCCCACTGACCTCTCAGGAGAGAGAGGAAGAACTAAAACAAGTGGAGAAGCTTTAAACTGGTGGCGGTCGCACAGCTTTTGCCCAGCAAAAGCACCATTGTTGCTGTTTGGCTGGCAGACTGAATCACGATGGAAGAAGATAATGAGAAAAGCTGCCGTTAGTGCGATGCTGCCAGAGGCCTGCGTGTTTTGCTTTGTGTTGCATTGCACGGTGGTGATAGCATCATTGCAGTTGAGTGTTATCCAGCCTTTGAGCCATCTCCTGGCCAGGCTGTGAGCCTTTTTGTAGCTGCCAGAGCCGTGGAAGCCCAGCAAGCCATCTAGCACACCTCATAAATCCGCCCCCCATCGCAGCCGCCGCTGCCGCCCACCCTTCTGCAAGGAAAAGTGGAAGAGGAAATCAGATTAGGGGAGAAAAAAAATCCCAAGCCCTAAGATCAAAACCGAGGCTTAGATATCAAGGATGCCTTTTGCACGGTTTCAGTACTTCAAATGGAGAGACTCACATACCCGGCATCGGATTTGACAATTAGTGCTTTTCGCTTTGCTCTCTGAGAAGCTATTTATTGTGTGGATAGATTTGTAGCATTTTCTAAAAGTTGAAGGTTGAGGATTTAATTAGGATTTTGTATTTTTGTCATCTGAGCTCCATTGTGGCATTTCAGCACAAAAACATTCATCTTATGCACGGACTATCTGCGTTGGTCTTGAACATCATACAATGATTCTAGACACTACATCTTTGTGCATTGAGGGGAAAAATAATCTTAATCTAGTTTAACAATTCAACACAAAGCAAACAAAATTATTGAACCTTTTGTAAATTTAATTTAATTATTTTTAATTCTAATTTACCAATTTAAGAGTACTGTTCAAAAAGGATGTTACTTAGCAACTGAACCATAAAGCAAATTGAACCAGCAGCAAATATACTTTATGCATGCAATTTACTATTTGGTATAATAAAAATCTTTATTTTCTATAGCACCTTCAAAAGCAGCATCTCAAAGTGCTTCACATACAGTTAACAATAAACAATACATTAATAAAACTGAAATACAGATAAAGATAAAACACCAAATAAAAACAAACTATCAAAAGTTAAACAAGTAAATACTAAATAATCCGGTAAAATCAACCCTAAAAAAATTTAAAACAGCAAGGGATTCTGCTGGCCTGATCTCAGCAGACAGAGAGTACAAAAATGTTGGAGCAGTTGAAGAAAAAGCCCTATCAACCATAGAATTTAAACGAGTAAATGG
The DNA here is from genome assembly GCA_037043235.1 of Rhodeus uyekii. Classification (NCBI taxonomy): domain Eukaryota; kingdom Metazoa; phylum Chordata; class Actinopteri; order Cypriniformes; family Acheilognathidae; genus Rhodeus; species Rhodeus uyekii. Next base: position 719,913 of record JAWRVZ010000064.1, read on the forward strand.
AACAGTAGAAGGCCTGCTTCCAAGGAGGGGCGATCACACACTGGTTTGTAGGGGGTTAAAAGCTCAGAAAGATAATGAGGCTCCAATCCATCCAAAACCTTATAAGTAAGCATAAGAATGTTCCAATCAACACGGAATCTGACAGGTAGCCAGTATAAAGACCGTAAGACAGAGGTGATGTGATCCCTTGTCCTATTTCCAGACAGGATTTGAGCTGTTGAATTTTGAACCAACTGTAATTTATTTAGGGTAGCTTTGATACCCTGGCCAGCAAAGTATTGCAATAATCAATGCAAGAAAATACAAAGATGTTAATGTACTTTTTTAGCCACCATGAAATTACAAGATAGGACACAATGTGGCAATATATCTAAGAATAATAAAATTATGTATTGATAGTGTTCTGAACATGAGGAGCAAATGTTAAATGAGCAAAAAAAATTCATTTTGTTTGAATTTCCAGTGTACATTTTTTAATCTAAGAAATGCAATGAAAAAGAAAGGACACAGGCAAATTAGCATCAGGTTTTGAATGTACATAAATCTACTTAAAAGTGAAAGTTAAGACCAAGTTATCTTAAAAGTTGATCAAGAGGATACCATAAATGTAAAGAGCCCAAGATTGATCCTTGAGGAACACCAGATTGCAACCAACCAACCGACAAACTAGAAAGACAGCCAGAATCAGAATCGATTAACAAGTCATTAGTGACCTTAACAAATGTTGTTTCAGGGCTGTGGAGTTTACGGAATCCCAAAATCTGTTACATCTGTGTATCTTTGCTATTGATCGTAATTAATTGAAACGTTTTGAGAATTTTAACGTCATTAGCTGAATACCATTATCCCTTTAGTGAATCGAGGGTTAAAAACAATATTCAAAGGGCATTACATATAATAAATATATATAAACAGCACTATCTGCATACACAATGTCCCCCCCCCCTTCAAACAGCTCCACAGTTGCATCTTCTGTCTGAGCGTCTGTGCTGATTAATTTGTTTCTCATGTGTTTTCCATCCTTGAGAATCTGTTTTGATAAATCTGTTCATAAGGCTACGAAAGGCGCGGAGGAGTTGGCGTTGGGTGAATTTGTTGAGATTCATTTGTGTGAGTACGCCTGTTGTACATTTGGCAAGTTGGTTTTGCAGACAATCTTCTTTCAACTCTAAGAACAGAACACTGTGATTATAGAGAACTAACTGACCCTGCAAAACACAGAAGAGCCTTGAAATGTCTAACGTTAATGTCTGAGTATATATTAGATAGTTTATATACAGGTAGAGCTGTTCAGTCCAAAAACCCAGAAAAAAATGTCAATTTTTTACCATGGGTTCCCTCGAGATTAAATAAAGTAATTGGTAAACATTATACTTGGACATACTTGGACATTTTGTTCTACAACATAAAGAATAAAGCATAAAGTTATTCCCAGTTTTTTTTATAATTAAATGCTTTATGAATTTGATTCTTCTACAGCAACTTCTTAACTACTTATGCAAAAGAGAGAAAGAGAGACTTCAAAATTCACATTTGAGGTATGACTTTGTATACGCTTTGCCTAAAATCATCCAAAAATCCAAATAAATAAATAACTATTTTAATGGGGAAAGTCCAAAATATCTGTTTGTCTGAATACAAGTCACTTTGATATTTAGAAAATGAAAATGAAAAAAGGCCAACAGTTTACTTCATTAGCTCAAATTAGGCTAGGAACAGCCAGTATTTTTCATTTTTCAGTCTTGTACAGTTTATGTGCTTTCAGTAAGCAAACTGTAATAGCAACTGTCTTTTTTTAAAAGTGAGGGGTTTTCTACAACAGCTGTATCGACAATTATGATCTTTCACGTCTATATTTCAATACATTCTTCTTGACTTATTGTGTCTCCTTCTCTTTGTCTTTTTGTCAGCAGTTCAAAGGCTGAACCCAGTGCTGTGGATCTCCATGAGTAACCAGACAGATCTCCCTGCTGCCCCTTCATGCCTTTGTCAGTTCCTTGACACCCACCTTTCACCCTCTATCTCCCCACCTGACCGTAACACCTCCTCAATCTTCTTCCCTTAAACGATGTGGTCCGTTGTCCGTGATCTGCTTCTGGTGATTCTGGGCGCTGAGATCCTGCTTTCCAGCGGAGACTCTCCCCGCAGAGAAATTAAGATTGATGGGGACTTGGTTCTGGGAGGCCTCTTCCCGATCCATGAGAAGGGCATGGGCATGGATGAATGTGGCCGGATCAACGAAGACCGTGGTATCCAGCGGCTTGAGGCAATGCTCTTTGCCATAGATCAGATCAACCAAGACGTAGGTCTGCTACCGGGCGTAGCTTTGGGCGTCCACATCTTGGACACATGCTCAAGGGACACCTACGCTCTAGAACAAGCGCTGGAGTTCGTCAGGGCCTCGCTTACAAAAGTGGATGATACAGAGTTCATCTGTCCCGATGGTTCCTATGCACTTCAGGAAGACAGTCCGCTGGCCATAACTGGTGTCATTGGGGGATCTTTTAGCAGTGTCTCCATACAGGTTAGAACCAATCTATTTGATCTAAAAAGTCATAAAGAATTCACAAAAAGTTTGAAATAATTACTAAATTTAACTAAATCAAAAAATTATTAGTTGGAATGTATGCACATCCATATCCATCAGCCTGTTTTAACACAGTATTAAAACTATTATTATACCATATTTCTATATAAGACCTAAACAGTTTGACCATTTCTGCCTACTAAAAAAGTCATGATAACATATGTTTTACATTACTTTAAATGAAATGAAATTATTTATTATGCAATTAAATGATTCAACATTCATATTTCATTAATACATTTAAATGATTACTTTTTATTTTATTTATGAATTCAAATCACATAAACAAAATCGTCTATTCCCTTGTTCCATTAGGATTTATAAAAAATATTTTATTTAAAATTCTTAATCCATAATATGAATATATATATGGATTATTTTATTCAATTTTATAGAATCTTACAATGCAATTGAAATTCATAAATCAAAACACTTTTTACACTTACACTTTTTTTGAGTGTATTTGAATGAATTAAACATAATAAAGAAGCTAAATAAACATAGACAGATCATGATATTAAATAAAAGATATATATATTTTTAATTTTCTAAATTTGCCACTAAATGTGTTTATATTGCTTTCCATATAGTTCCAAAACAAATGGTTTAAATACATTTTAATTTTTCAAATTTAAAATGAAAGCAAAACATTTTAATTGATAAGTCTTTTTTAGCAGAATCTCCCTTAAGATCTTCAAGTTCACTTTTTGAGCACATTATTCACCTACATAAATAAATGCTTTTTATTTGTGTACATTGTGGATGAATTCATCACTTTTACTGAATTATTTGCACGTTTGCAAATTTGTTCTTCACCTTCCAGAGACCCACTTGGCAAAACAACACAGCTCTTTTTTCCTGACCAACTTTGAAGAACCCAATCCATTATTTAGAGGGCCGCCCTCAAATAAAACTCTGCGCCACCCCCGTTTCCATTCTTCGTCCCTGTAAATCCAGTTTGCTCTTTCCTTTTCTCATGTACGTGCACGGATTAGCACTGCGACTATGCTATTGTGTGTGTTGCGCGTTGTTGCTTCCTAGTATCACTGGTGACAGAGCCATGGGAATTTACATAATTTTGCATAACCCTTTCCCCATTTGTGGCTCAGCAAAAGCTGACTTCCTCTATCAGTTCTAAAATCCATAATCTGTCTAACCCTCCTCCTTCTTGTTCCATCTCTCTGTTTTTTTTCTTGTTCTCTGTCACTCTTTTCCCCCTGTCTCTATGGAGTTTTATTTAGCGATATTGCTCTGTTTCTGGCAAACAGCTAGGAGAATTGTGACCTCACAGTGGTCTCTCTTTAGATAACCATTGTTATCCATTGCTCTCCTTTCATCGTAAACGACTGGGCATTGTTTTTCTGTCACGACACTGGCTGTTGTCTAACAATCCCGCCTGCCTCCCTCTGTCAGACTCTCTCTTGAGATTCTGTACACACTTCCTTATTCTTCCATATTCTTTTAAGTTACATCATTTTATGGATTTCAAAGGGATAAAGTAAGGTTCTATCCATTGAACTAAAAAGTTGTTTTTTATGTATAAAGGGTATTGAGAAGGGTATAAGGACTCCTCCTCGCAGTAAACAAAGTCAAGAAATGCATTTTCCCTACATTCTTGGTCTATTTTCCTGTCATTAACTCTCTCCGACAGACTTTTTCGACTTTCCATGTTTTAACATCACCCGAAAGAGAAATACAAAGCACATTGATTTGAAAAAAAAAAAGCTCAAAAATGTGCTTTTTTTATGAAACTCATCCACACTCAATTGTTGATTAAAAAAAAAATTGCATGAAGCTTTTTTTTTCATGAAAACCAGAGGCTGTTCTTTATTTTGAGCACTGCATGTTCAGATATTAATGCAACAAAATATTCCGGGGACCATGAATTTTTGTGAAAATAATCAAACATTTTGTCAGCGTTAAAAAAAAAAAAACTTTGGTGGAGAAATTATTTTTATATTTTTATTTTTTATGAATACTTTCTATTTATCAAAGAATCACATTTTCCACTGCTTTCAAAATTGATAATAATAATAAAAAAGATTATTGTGCAGCAAATCATTATATTAGAATGATACTTCAGTGTCACCTGATAGTAATGATGTAATCAGCGTAATGATGCTCAAGATTCTGCTTTGTAATCACAGGAATAAATTACATTTGAAAATATAATCAAATGGAAAACAGTTATTTTAAAATGTAATAATATTTCACAATATTAGTGTTTTACTGGATTTCTGAATAAATACATCCTTGATGAGCATTAAAGACTTCTTTCAAAAACATTTTAAAATCTTACACATTCCAAACTTTTACATGGCTGTGAATTTCAGAGAGCAACAGAATCGAGTCCTGCACTTTTTTTCCCCTCATTGAATAACCTAAAAAAAGGGTGTCATATAACAGACTGAAGACAGACAGAACGCAAGTTTGCTAAAACGATACCTAAATAGCTAGTTGGCTTCTGATTGAGATTGGCCAATAGCACACATGGACTTAGTGACGTCAACGATAGAGGAAATTTGTTGACAAAGATTACAAAGACAGCTTTGTTTTTTCTTAATGAATAACATGCACTGATTAATCATTCAAAATAAGACCAAAAACATTAAGAATATACTGATCATGCTGACATAAAACATGACATGCTTATCAATATTGATTTCATGGTGACTTTAGAGATGATGACAACAGAGATGTTGATCCAGGAACATGTTGTACTTGGTGAAATCACGTTCATGTGTAGAACATATCTGTTAGCATCCCAAAAATTATAGCACACAACAGGACTGAATCATTGTGTACGCCAGTTTCAGTGTTATGCAAGAAAGGACACATTATCCTGCACATTTCTGCACATTTAGCGTGGGGTGTGGGATATAAAAAGAGCCAAGCAGCATCAAAAACATTTCCACTCTGCTCAGCCCTGCTGAGACTGTCTGCATCCTCTTAATTGAGCTAATGTGGCTTGATCCAATCAACTGACTAAAAAAAAGAATATTTTATTTATCATAGATTTTGGATAATTAATTCATAAGTTGCTGACTTATTTATTGAAAGGGTTTGTAATGCAATGATGTACGTTTGTGTGTGTTTCTCCCAGGTTGCCAACCTGCTACGACTTTTTCAGATCCCTCAGATCAGCTATGCTAGTACCAGTGCCAAACTCAGCGACAAATCCCGTTACGACTACTTCGCACGCACCGTCCCTCCAGACTTCTACCAGGCCAAAGCCATGGCGGAGATCCTGCGTGCTTTCAACTGGACCTACGTATCCACTGTTGCCTCCGAGGGTGACTACGGAGAGACGGGAATTGAGGCCTTCGAGCAGCAGGCCCGTTTGAGAAACATCTGCATCGCTACTTCGGAAAAAGTGGGGCGATCAAGCGCGAAACGGTCTTCATACGAAGCGGTGGTTCGTCAGCTTCTACAGAAGCCCACAGCCCGCGTGGCCGTGCTTTTTCTACGTAGCGACGACGCTCGAGAACTCATCGCAGCCGCCGCACGCCTCAATGCATCTTTCCTCTGGGTAGCAAGTGATGGCTGGGGGGCGCAAGAGAGCATCGTCAAAGGGAACGAAATCACAGCAGACGGGGCAATCACGCTAGAGTTAGCAGCTCATCCTTTACCAGATTTCAACCGCTACTTCCAGAGCCTCACACCCCGTAATAATCATCGCAACCCATGGTTCAAAGACTTCTGGGAGCAAAAGTTTCAGTGTTCATTGGGCGGGGCTTCGGCAGCAGGGGCGGGAACCCCAAAGCCACCTTGTGACCCAGAACTGGCTGTGGATAGCTCAAATTTTGAGCCAGAATCAAAGATTATGTTTGTTGTAAATGCTGTATACGCCATGGCGCACGCCTTGCACCGCATGCAACGTACTCTTTGCGCCAACACCACGCGCTTGTGCGATGCCATGCGCAGTCTTGATGGCAGGAAACTCTACCGGGACTTTCTGCTTCATGTCAACTTTAGAGGTAACTTGCTTTGCTTTTTTTTTCTCCTATCGGTTTCTCTCTGACTATTACTGTAAGAGTTTACGGCATTCGCCGCGTATCTGTGTCACACTGTGGTTCTAAAACGACAGGTTTACAGGCTCTGTAATTAGAGACACTGTGTGTCTTGATTGCGACTGGGAGAATGAGGCAGGAGTCGAGCGTCTTCTGTCAGCGTCGCTGAGAGCTCGGCTTTGACTGACAGCTGAAGGAGAGAGAGGCAGGTAAAAATAAACTATGTAAAAGTGCTCAGCATGCTCAGGTTGGCGTGGCAAGTAGATGGGATTATGCTACACTTATCTGTGGCTATGCACAAACACATTTAAAGACAAACTCACAGAGGGAGAGAGAAAACGATGGCTAGAAGTTTGGAGAGGAAAAGATGCAGAGAATTTGACTACGCTAAACTTAGAAGATGGGAACGACAGCACAATTACATTATCCACAAGCAGTGCATAACGAATGGGATAATGTAGAGACCCAAAATAAACCTTGGTAGGGTAATCAGGACCCTCACTTGAAAAAGAGTGGTCTTATATCATCATGAAGGGGGTTATTTTGCAATAATTACCAGCAGACCGTGCATAATTTTGTTGATTACATGACTACTCACCAAATAAATAAATGGACATTAAAATATTAATTTGAGTTGAAATTCATGATGTGAGAAATGAGAGGCCGCATGATGGATACCACAGTATATAGCAGCGCATACCGCATTAAAGTACCGTGGTGGTACTATGGTACAAAGACTGTATCAGGTGGTAAAATTATGATACTTTGAAATATACCATATTATACCATAGTTCATGGTATCATGTCCAAAATGCTATAGTAGCACGATGATACAATCCCAAAACACCATGGTTTTCCTATATATATATATATATATATATATATATATATATATATACAGTGGAGTTCGGTTATGTCGACGGCCTCGGGGGTTGCAAAAAAGCATTGAGATAACCGTTTAGCAAGATAACCCATATCTAATATATTACATATATTAACATATATTTTCCCACATATAACCCGCAGAAGCAGATAATCCGCACGCTCATATAGCCAGCGGGTTTTGGGTTTTGTGTAAAAAATCATTGGCATAACCCGCACCCATAGATTGATGAACTTTTTTTGTGTAAGATCACATTTCAAATTTCAAATGTTGCTCGCATGACTTCAATTATCCATAACTGTTCAGGCTCGGTACACAGTGCTTGTGCGCGAAATTCACACAATAAAAAAACAAACACAAGTCAGAATCAGAACAGAAAAGCAGACTCTCCCGCTGCGCTCGTCCCTTTAAAAGACAAGAAGAGCCCGCTCTCATGGCAGCACAGCCAATCACGTCTTCTTGCATGATTGACAGGTCAGACAGCCTATCAGCGCCAGCTGTCAGTGATATTGCAAGCGCCAAAGATAACAACTCTCGCAAGAATGAAAAAGGAACATTTATTGATGTACATGATGTGAGTTATTAAATGAGAATGTACATCCTAGTGTTTTGGTGTCTTTTTACACAACAGTGTTGCCGCAATTTGTTTGATGAAGCGATCGGCATTCATCTAAAAACATGTACATATACACAGTACAGTGTATGTTTGCTAACAACAAAAGGCATTTGCAAAACCACCACAATAACAAAACACCTTCGATTCTTGATACAAACCTTTAATTATATTCTCCAACAATGCAAACACAAAGATTGCTCACAAAATCACAAAAAACGTTCGGGATGCTACAGCGTGTTATCCCTCAGACGAGATCAACGACCGTGAGCGGACCGCGATCCACGTGCAAGGCAAACTCAGTGCAAGCGCAGTGAACTAGATGCGCTAATTAGTCACGAAATAACCATGTGAAGTGATTTTGTTGCTTTTTTGTGCTCAAGATATTCGATTTCGGCAACATAACAGAATCGACATAACCCACAAGAAAATAATAAGACAAATAGGGAGTTTGGCGGTTCCACTTCAAAAACGTCAACATAGTATTAGTAGAGTTAAGATAAATAGTATTGGCGAGTTAAGATACGTGAACTCCACTGTGTGTGTATGTATATATATATAGAAGAGTGAGAGAGATTCTCACCAAAGCTGTATTTGTTACAGTATAACTGTATTTTGTTATTTAGTTACAATTTAAGATGAAAATTTTTCTATCTTATTATATAATGTCATTTATTATTGTGATGAAAAAACATATATATATATACTTTTTTTCACAAGAATAACACATCAGCACATCAATTTTCGCACAAAACAAACTGACTGAACTGCCTTAATAGCAGCATGTTATTGTCATTGTTATATAGTCAGATGCTGAAATTAGCAGCAAAAAAAGCCTACATGAAAAATAGTGCAGCAAAACCTACATGGTATAGTATATATCAAAATACCATGGTCTTACCATCCCATACTATCTCTATTTTGCCACAGTACTTTTTGTAAGTACAGTACATATGTGTGCATGTGTATGTATGAAAGGCAGAACAAGAGAGGGAGGCAGTGCTAGTTTCACACACAGAACAGAGAGAAACACACAAAGACAGATGGAAAGAGTGAGTGAGAGAGAGTAAGATCGGGCAGATAAAATGACGGGAGAGAGGTTGAGTGGGCTGGTACGCATCAGCAGAAGAACATTCTCTTTGAAGTTCACCATCTTCATTTTTCAAGCGCAGAATCAAAGACGTGTGGGGTTTGCTGTCTGGGGCGATTGAGAGGGAGGCAGGAGGCAAGCCATGCAGGAGAAAAGGAGGAAAAAAACGTCGTCGTCATCATGCAGACAGAGGAGATGGAGGTAGAGAGAGACAGAAAAGATAGAATGGAGAAGCTTGTGGAGTGAGAATGATTGTAGATGTGCTTGGAATCAAAAGAAGGATGTTAGTATGGACGGATGGATGGAAGATAGAAGAGATGAGAAGAAAAGCCCAAAAGGATTTACAGTTCACATTCTCCTCCCTATGGTTAAGAATTAACTCCCTCTGCGCTTCCCAGCATTCTGACGCACAAAGTTCACACAGCTGGCCCTTCTTCAGCTTTCTTTCTGTCTGTGGAGAGTCTACCATTATTAAGGGTGCTTTCACTCTAGAGCTTTTGGTGCAGCCCCGATTCTGTTATTCATTTATTGGCTTGTTTGGTTTTCAGAACTAGGATGCTTTTGCTTTTTTGTATCAGCAATGGCAGCCCTTTACACTTTATTAAAGTTTAATATTAACATTTGCTCTGTTGCAAAACCTAATGATATGGGAGCGTGGAATAGAGTCTGTTCATTAAAGGGATAGTTCACAAACTTGTTTATGTTCAGGAACTGTTTATGGTTAAAAGTTTTAGAAGCAGTTAGTTGGATGTCACAAAGTGCTATTCACAGACAGCTCCTCTTGTCAGTGGTGTTGTGTAAAAACCTTACCCTCTGCGTCAGAGCATTTCTGTGCTGCGAGGAGCCTGTCACATCTCCAAGAGCACGACACTACGAATACCCTAACACACTGTGGCAACATGCCGTTGCTATAGCAATTAGGTCGCCACATGGCATCAAGTGGTGAGGTAATCCAGTAGGGTTGCAGGGGGGTGTTCTGTGAACAGTGAGAAAAAGAAAGCAAGTATGATTTGAGAGATACAGTTTCTATTGAGTCACTCATGTAGACATTGAGCACAAACATAAACTTGTCGATATTAGATTCATTTGACAAAACCACATGATCTGCCTTTCTAAGTTTTAAGTTCAAAGCTATTTTGATACACGTGCAAGTATGGATAGTGTGCAAGGTTTTTTCGTTTTTTAACTTTTGATAAACGTTTGGTCCTTTCTCTCCTACATATCTATCACCTGCAGGTGTGCAAATGTAAATGTTGATTGAATGATTTGATTGAAAATATCACATATTGAAGAGTTCAAGAAGCTAACAGTGCTGCATAACACCTGTGTTCAGTACTGGCTAAAAGTATTGCCGTAAGATATTTTGAATACTGTAAACCCTACTAAATTACCTCCAGCAGGCTACTGATGTGCATGTTTCTGACCAAACTGTCAGAAATAGAGGTTATAGCTCACAGCTCAGCACTGTGCAGCTTGACTGGCATTTGCCAGAGAGGAATTGGCAAGTCCGCCAATAGCACCCCATTCTCTTCACGGATGAGAGCAGGTTCACACTGAGCACACGCATAGGCGGACTTACCATTAGCCAAGTGTAGGCAATTGCCTAGGGCCCCCGAACATACAAGGGCCCCAACAAGCAGCCCCTTCCAAAGTTCCACTTGTTAACTTGTTAACATTTAAAATAAAATACAAAATCGCGACAGAGTGATTACACCTCCCCCGTTGCCTGGGCGGTACGATCGCTCCGCACCCGCTCCGTTGACAGTACGATCGCTTAATTATGACGTCTCTTAGCGACTTTCCTTTAAAAATAGTTGGCAAAACTGCATTTTTCTGGAGGGGAGGGGGCCCCTTTTTCAAAGTTTGTCTAGGGCCCCGTATTTGCTCAGTCCGCCACTGAGCACACGTGGCAGATGTGAAAGAGTCTGGAGATGCCACAGGAAACATTATGCTGCATGCAACATCATCCACCATGACTGATTTGGCGGTGGGTCAGTAATGGTCTAGGGGCTAGCCAATGGTTCCCTTACTGCTGTTATGTACTGGGATGAAATCCTCAAAGGTCATTGTCAGACCTTATGCTGATGCAGTGGGCCCTGGGTTTCTCCTAGTGAATGATAATCCCAGCCTCATGTCGCTAGAGCATGTAGGCAGTGTTTAGATGATGAAGGTATCGATACTATTGACTAGCCCTTACATTTCCAAGACTTAAATTCAACTGAGAACCTCTTCAGAACATCAGAAGCTGCAAAATTGGCACCACAGACTTACTAATGCCCCAATTAGGAGCTCACTAATGCCCTGATCCAGGTCAGGGAGGAGATCCCCCTGGACATCATTTGCCATCTCATCAGGAACATGCTCAGACATTCTTGTTGTTGCACGTTGGGGTCATACATACTACTTACTTACATAATGAGTTGCCTGTAACTACGGTAAGTTTTTTACATTGATTGATGTGTTGATCATTTGGTTTTCATTGACAGTTGTCACCTCATTTTGTTCTTAACAAATTCAAGAACGTATATAAGAAAAGATTCATCGAGATCCAATGTGTGTAATTTAAACCAAGTCAACTCAGGTGATGGGCTACGCCACTAAATAACTGTTTTCTATGTTAATACATTTTCAAATGTTATTTATTCCTGTTATGGCAAAGCTGAATTTTAAGCATCGTTACTCCAGTCTTCAGTGTCACATGATCATTCGAAAGCATTGTAATTTGCTGATTTGACACTCATGATAAAATTAATGCTGAAATCTGTTGTGCTGCTCAATATTTTTGTTGAAACTGTGATGCTTTTTTCATATCGTTATAGTGGGATCAGAGGTTCCGTTATTTTCAGTGTTGCAAAGGACACCTTGATTAGTTATATCTATATTATGGTGGTGATATTGGCTCCAAGACAATAGGTGTGGGAAGATAGACAAAAACACTTGGCGTCCAGTGCATTGTCTGCGTACCTTCCAATTTAAGCTGGGTGCTGTGAGGAGCATCCGGGGGGAGGAAATTGCAAATTCTCTGGAAAGAAAGTGTTTTCTTAAAAAAAAATAATAATATATATATATATATATATATATATATATATATATATATATATATATATATATATATATATATATATATATATATATATATATATATATATATATATATATATATATAATACAACAGGCTTATACAACATAATTTTTACTGGAAACTGAAAACCTTTGTAACAGTATAAATATCTTTACTGTCTCTTTTTGTCAATTTAATTAGTTGTTGACAAACATAAGTACTGTATTTAATTATATTTCAAAAGAAATATACAGTAATTAGAAGGCAGCATAATTCTGCTACTAACCTTTTAGAGTAGTAGTCTTAATGTTGGGAACTCCTATGACGCTTCAAAATGCTGTCTAGTTAGGCAGCTTGCTAGAATTTGGAAAAGAGCTACTGAAACGAACAAGCACACAGAGAGACACACACAGAGAGAAAGAGAAAGAGAAAGAGAAAGAGAGAGAGAGCAACAGAGAAAAAGAGAGAGAAAGAGAAAGGGGGGAGACAATAGGATATTTGTGTTTTTCCTTTTCTCAGACACTTTCAACCCACACACACTGAAACAAAACAATTGCTCGTCCACCCACCATCGCCATACACACTCACACGCACGCACACGCACACACATTGAATGCAGAGATTTAACCATCACCTCCATCTGTAGCCACTAGATCACTTACAACTAATTAGCAGCCTCTCAAATTCACAGATCTGGAGTAAATATTTATCATGCCTCGCAACAATAGATTATTATTTTAACAATGGTGTATTTTCAGAGCAGCAAAAACGCTTGACACCCAGAAGATACAGAAGAGTTTTCTTCCTGCTTACATTCTTAACACACACAAAACAACATGATACACTATGAAACAAAGTCATCGCTCATCCACCCACCATTAACACAGACACACACACACAAACATTGAACAGGCACCACAGAAAGAAGAGCTTGTGTATTTGTTGTTTTCCTGAAGATTAATTGTCATGTAAATATAAAAGTATGGATAGCATTTCTGTACTCGTATGATACATAATTTCACAACATGGTGTCCAAACTGATGTACGAGTATTTAGCTGGAAAAAGTTGCGGATGTGTTTATGACTAAAGGTGGTAAACCATGAGCTGGTTTTGAGTCTGCAGTACATACACATATACATGTTATGGTACAAAAAGTGCCTTATATTACTTATTGCCCTCCAGGAAATGAACTTTATGATTTATAAAGTAGGATTTAAAAATGTAGAAAAAATATATAGCAAATAGTGCCATCACAAGAATGAATTACATTTTTAAATGTATTAAAACAGAAAACAGATATTTCAAATAATCAATGTTCACAAAGTTACTGTTTTATCTGTTTGTTTATTAAAAAAAATGCAATCTTGGTGAGCATAAGTGAATAAATTACTTTTTTTTTAATCTTTCTATTTGTTATTTATTTATTTATTAATTTTCTGTCTGTCAATAAAAAATTTCCAGGTCCAAAAAAGACACCAAGGAGTCTAATTTAAGTCTTAAATAGTGATAAGATTACTGTATAATGAACACTCATATTTAAGTCATTATTCACTCTCAAATCAAATGAAATTATTGATCAACTAGTACCAAAAGTTTAATGTTACTAATGTATAACACATTTTCATTTGGACTCTGTATAAATGAGTTCAGTTAAAAATGCAAACGATGTATTTAAAATTACATTTAATTTCGCTACAAATAAAAAACTTCATAGTCATAGTTCAATGACTATCATTTTGCAAAATCTTGAAGTCCCCATGAAATTAGTTTTTTGGCTTTTAGTATGAATAGTTTTACTGTTATAAGCTAGTATGTTCCAAAACAATGACAAAATTCATGTTTAGAAGATATAAGCATTCGAATTGTACAGTTTTTCTCTTTCACCACTATGGATCGGGGATTTTGATGACATCACTCTCCACATCAGATTTTCTGTCCAATCAAATGCTGTCTAGAATCTGAAGCTGTGATATAAACAAAACGCTATTTTTTTTTTTTAAATTGGAGAAGTTGTTTGGTATGTCCCGCCCTGTCTTACTATTTCAGTGGAAATCACATAAAAAAATTTAACAATGCAATGCTTTTCAAAGCACATCAGTGGAACTGTAGTCTTCCACCTCTGCTATCAACGTACGACACACCTCTTTATCGTTTCTTTCGTTTCTGTCTGCTCTCTCTGTCTCTGCGCAGAAGCTCTTCATACTGTCAAACTCAGGTGTGCAGATGTGCGTGTATGTGTGTCCTTGACGGGGATGCTGTATCTGAATGGCGACTGTCAGTTGCATAGGTATGCACGACCGAGATACGTTGTTTTTAAAAGCTGGATTTTGGAAACGTCCCAGACGCCAGACTGACATGTTGTGGTACCTGAGAGTGAAGCAGATCATCCTCAGCTGGGATGTCACATTGTCAGTTCTCTGTCAAAATGGAAAATAACGTCCATTAAAGAGTAACTGGCAGGTGTATATTACCTGAGAGACAGAAAGAGAAACAGCATAAGTTGCTTCAATGAAAAAAAAATTAATCAAGCAGACTTCTGTTGTGTGTTTCCATCATGTTTAAAAGTGTGATTTCAATTATACATATTCAAGATACAGTGGTACCTCAAGATACGAAAGGCTCAACTTACGAAAAATCCAAGTTACGAAAGCAAAGACGAAAAATTTTACTGCTCTACATACGAAAAGTTTTCAAGATACGAAAGGTTTCTGAAAGTCCGAGATTCGCCCCATAACAATTTTGAAACTCGCGTCACCATCTTAGTTATAGTAGACTCAGACGGTGCATCCTCCTGCTCTCCCATTGGTTCCTGATGCTAGCCAAGCCATGAGATCCTTCTCTCTAATTGGACAGCATCCCTCCCATCATGCATCTTCTATACGTACGTGCTGGCGTGCTTTAGCTCAGTCACTCCGCACCCGAAACTTTAAATTTTGTATGTGTTTTCGTAAAGTTAAGTGTACGTACGTTATCTGCCGTTTGTCCTCCTCCTCCTCTGCCGCCACTTTCGGAGATAGCCTCACTCGAAAGGTAAGCTTCCACATTTTACGTTATTTCATTGTTTATAGGTCAATTTAGCTTTATTATGAAATGTAATGGGGTGTTTTTGGAGGGCTTGGAACGGATTAGCCATTTTACATGTAAAATGTGTTCCAAGATACGAAAAACTCATTATACGAAGGCCGCCTCGGAAAGGATTAATTTTGTATCTCGAGGTACCACTGTATATGTAATTGTGTGCGTGTATATATATATATATATATATATATATATATATATATATATATATATATATATATATTTAAATATCCAGGGCAGAAACATATATGACGTGTGTACTTACAAGGCAATTTATTCTGCGTTCTTATTAAATACATTTAATGCTGAGGACTTTAGATTCCGAAAGACTGGACTATGAAGAAAGCAGTCTCACTAGGATGCAGCCATCTGTTTGAGAAGCACCCTTAGGCCCTGTCCCAAATGGAACCGTTAGCCCTCGCGATCCTCAGCGAGTCCACACTTTTGTGACATAATGCCGCTTTGACTCTCGGGTTGAAGTCTGCTGCGGAGCATCGAGGAAGTCCACAAAGAGGGGGGGGGGGGGCTCATGGGCACCCTTCTGAAACCTAAGATTAAAATTGGGACACCCTTTGGTCTTGTGGAACTGACACACACACACACACACACACACACACGCGTGAAGGCCATTCAAAGACCACAAGATAACTGCACATGAAGTGTGCTATTTGGGATAGGCCCTTAGTGTATTTGAACTTTAAAAGATCCGGTTGAATGAATGAATCAATGATTCACTCATCACTTGTCGCCACCCACTGGCATAACCTGCAGAAATAGTCATTGAATAATCCCCATCCATCTGGAACATGCAAACACAGACAAGCAGAACAATGTACATATAGAACTATTAAGGTATCAAAATGTTGTTTTCTCCATCAAAAGAAAAAGAGCATGACACCCGATATCAACTACATTGATTTGAGCTACACTGTTTGATACAGACATATTTTATTCTTATGCCTTATCTGTCAAAACGACTGTAAACAACTCTGTGAATTCCCTACAGTGAAAGAGATGTAAATTATAAATTCATGTTCATCCTCAGTCGGTTTGTAAGTTTATGTCCCTCCACTCCACGAGCATTCTGAGTGATTTGTCTCTAACAGTAATACAGAATCGCTCTTTTTACAGAGGCTAAACTGCTCGGTCTTGTCGGACTTGTGCAATCTGTTCAGATCAATTGAGCTGTTTTAAGGCACTGTCAGACTAAAGCCTAATTTTTTTATTTACTCCATCTGTGTCTAAATCATCTCATGACAAAACATGAAAACATCTGTCACAGAGATTTTGTGATCGATAAGCCATTAAGCACTGATAAGCCATAGTTATTTATGTATTTATGTTGTGGCAGAACAATATGATAGAAAATAAATAATTTTAGTTTTTCTTGTGAATTTAGTACAATTTGTATGGAATTTTAGTTAAAATGGTGCAATAATATTGTACCATGCCATAAACTAAGATATTTTGAGTATGAATTGAGAACCAGATCAAATTGTATGACCAAATCAAGCTACATTTCAATCATAATCATACATGAGATAATATCTCTATTTCAGTCATATCCACCCACCCACTGTTGTTTTACCCTCATCCATAACCCTGTATCTATCCATCACTGGAACTGTAATAGATAGAAAGATTGATAGAATGATAGACAGACAGATAGATCAGTCTATCAGATTGTCTCTATGAGTTCTATATTGAAAGTATTTGTTCCATAAACGGTGTCCATATCATTGGAGGCTCAGCGCAAAGTAATTAACTGCAATTAGTGTTTGCAAGGGGTAATTATATTGCAGTTATCCTGTTACCATATGTTGATTATTTAATACAGGGCTCTGCTCAGCATCTGCCTCCAATGAGGGATGATTACACATTATTGAGGTCGGTCGCCTGCCATGAAATCGTGGATTGAACAGATGAGCAACAAAGAAATGTACTATGGGCCACAGAAGGTTAATTTGTTCCAGCACACGATGAAGTTCTCGAATACAGCAAGATGTTTGTGGATTTCATTGCACCTCAGCTGCATGTGTGTGTGAGGGGGGAGGTGGGGAGATGGGGGGTCTATGAGTGCATGGGTGTTGACATTGACATTATCTTTGTGAATGATGGGGTTCATAACTTCTAACCTGTTTTCCTTATATGATGAATCATCATCCAGCAGAAAGCTTCCAGAGACCCTCTGAGCAATTACACCATGCAGAGAATACGTACTGCACCCGGTTTGGCTCTAGGCAACTGTTTACATATAATTAAAATGGCAAAAATAAGTAAATAAATAAATAACATGGTGTTATTATTATTTTTAGATGGACGGAATTATATTTTGATGAAAGAACGATAAATACAACAATAGATCAACAGAACATGTCAATAGACAGATTAAATAGATAGATAGATAGATAGATAGATAGATAGATAGATAGATAGATAGATAGATAGATAGATAGATAGATAGACAGATAGACAGATAGACAGATAGACAGATCTCCACCACTTCAATTCTCTTTTTTCCTTTTGCCATTATAGAAAAATGATCACTTGCACAAACAGTAGTGACAGTTTCACCATCATCCCTTGAGGGACACTTTTTTTCTCGTCTTTTCTCTCGGCTCACAATATATCATTCTCCCTGAGGCCAAAACTCGAGACAGAAGCATCAGCTCCTCTGTGCTCATTTGCCCATGTCTTATTTTGCAATGTGCTGACCAAGGACGCTTCTTCCCAGAGCCCCAAGCTACACTACAGAGGTGTGTGGGAGACTTCATATGAGCGATAAAACCTATACCTAGCACATAAACCATGACAGAAAACAGCCTGATTCCTCTTCAAGCCCTTGATTTGTTCTCTGCTTGAAGTCGGATGGCATTGTGTAGTCATTTTTTTTATAGATTTGATGATACTTTTCTTTGCCTGCTTCATGAGCCTGCAGCCGTTTACGAACTTACTGATAATAACCAAAGACAGTCATAAAGGGAACTATCTGTTCTTGAGTTAATGTGTTTCGTCCCACTTAATATGTGTGAATTAACTTCCCCCCTTCTATTTCTTGTACTCTCTCTCTAGCTCCATTCTCTCCAGTCGGCTTGGAAAATCAAGTAAAATTTGACGCATATGGCGACGGAATGGGCCGCTACAACATCTTCAACTACCAGAGAGTGCCAGGCAGTGACAAGTTCACTTACATCCAGATCGGAGAGTGGGCAGAGAGTCTTTCTCTAAATGAGGGCTTGATCGGCTGGCCAAGAGGAGCGGATGTGCCAACGTCTCAGTGCAGCGACCCTTGTGCTCCAAATGAGATGAAGAAGATGCAAGCAGGGGAATACTGCTGCTGGATTTGCACTCCTTGCGAGCCCTATGAATACCTGCCAGATGAGTTCACATGCATGCCCTGCGCACCTGGCCAGTGGCCCCGTCATGACCTGTCCGGATGCTATGACCTTCCCGAGGACTACATCATGTGGGAGGACGCTTGGGCCATCGGGCCCATCTCAATTGCATGCGTTGGCTTCATCTGTACCTTAATGGTCTTCATCGTTTTCATTCGCTACAACGACACACCGCTGGTCAAAGCATCCGGTCGCGAGCTGTGTTACATCCTACTTCTTGGTGTCTTCATGTCGTACGTCATGACTTTCATATTCATTGCGAAACCGTCACCAATCGTGTGCACGCTGCGGCGGTTAGGCCTCGGTACCTCGTTCGCAGTGTGCTACTCTGCCTTGCTCACGAAGACCAATCGCATCGCTCGCATCTTCAGCGGCGTGAAGGAAGGCGGGGCGCAGCGACCACGGTTCATCAGTCCCAGCTCACAGGTGTTCATCTGTCTGTCATTGATCTCAGTGCAGCTCTTGTTAGTGTCCGTCTGGCTACTGCTGGAAGTTCCCGGTACGCGGCGGTTCACCACGCCAGAGAAACGTCAGACTGTAATTTTGAAGTGTAACGTACGGGACTCTAGCATGCTGCTCTCGCTAAGCTACAACGTGGTTCTAGTGGTCCTCTGCACGGTCTATGCTTTCAAGACCCGCAAATGTCCGGAGAACTTCAATGAGGCCAAGTTTATCGGATTCACCATGTACACCACCTGCATCATCTGGCTGGCCTTTCTCCCCATCTTCTACGTCACCTCCAGTGACTACAGGGTAAGTCTGACATTAAAATTCAGCAAAATTCAAATGAACTGAAATTCAAAGTCACTTAATTGTAATAAGTGTAGCTTTTAAAGGGATTAAGTCACAATTTTTTTTATTCTATCACCATTTACTCACACATTTCTTATAAAAAATAAATGTTGTCCTTAAAATTGGACTCCAATGTCAAATTATCTTTTATGTTCTTCAATGAAACAATGATAGAATGTTTGACTGAAGTAAGGTTTGTCAAAACAAAGCTTGAATGACTTTAAATCGATTTTATTATTATTATTATTATTAAGGATACAATTGATGAAGATGACTTACCAATTTACTTAAAAATCTGAAAGAAAATATTCTAATGCAAATATATGCAGTACAAGAAATTAGTAAGAAGAATAAAAAAAGTAAACATTATCTTCTATTCTAATACATGTACAGTATGTATATGTATATATATATATATATATATATATATATATATATATATATATATATATATATATATATATATATATATATATATATATATATATATAAAACCTAACCTCAAATTGAATAAATCCATTACATTGGCTGATAGCATATGACAAATTTAATTCTTGGAATTGTTAAATAACAACTATTAAAGTTAATGATTAGTGTATTATTACAAACACTGGCAACAACATGTCACCGGATACCATCTGTCCCAATTCTGAGGGTAGGGGACAACTTCCTTTAACTTTTCACTTAAATTACAACTATATTTGCTACTGTACAGATTCAGTTTAATTCAACTTCCTTTGGGGTCTGGCCAAATCAATTAAAACTCCAACTCATGAATTTAAAAGTAACCCATTCTTAACATAAATGTATTTTGCTCAGTCCTGCCTGACATAAGCATAAAAAAATGCTCAAATCAAATTAAAGTACCTGAAGCTAACTGAACACAGCTAGATTTAATCTACTTCAGTGAGAATGAATCAAACTGATCTGAGCTGAAAAGCGGAACCAGAAAAAAGCCATTAACATGCAAAACAGACAATGTTGTCTTGTATCCATGCTTGTGGGACCGCACGACGCCTGCTGTTTGGATAGCTGTTACGTGTATTAGGAATTACACCAAGCAAGCAGAACTGTCAGATAGAAATCTGTTGACAAATTTAAATCTTCAGCAAACACGTAGCCTCATCACACAACTTCTCAATAGCTCGTTGATGCAACAAATATATAACCTAGAGTGATTCAGTTTGACAGTGCCTGAGCATGTCTACAACCATGCTTGTCATTCACCACACCGAGTGAATCCAATGGAAACTTGAAGTGCCCAAACAACATTGCCAGACATAGATGGCCTGCTGCTGACGCATGGAGAAATTCTTGCAGGGAGAAGGACAAAAATGGGTTTTACTAGGCCGCAGTCAATGAAGTGCGAAGAGAGGCTCTTTGCTCAAGAGACACGGCCCTCAGAGACTGCTCGCCCACAATGCTGATGCCTGTGGAAGCGCAGGATGGTTGAAAGATGCAGAAACCCGAGTGCAAATGCATGCAGCCGCGAGATCAGAGCTATCAACCAAACGAGTCGAACACAACAGAATAAGGGCATCTTTGTAGATGGCTCATACTGATTACACTGCAGAAAATATGAGCAAGACTAACAGAACAACTAATCGGTTTACGTATTTTTAGCAGGACATGATTGTACACGAATAGGCAACTTATTTAAACCCACTGATAACTCATTTTGAGATAAAGCTCTAACTGAAACAGATCATACTGTTCATTTAGCTCCCTGTGAAATTGTTCTTTTAGCGGAACAGAGTTGTGTTCCCCTGGGGTTGAGAGATTCCTGTTCAGTTTAGCGTAATATCCATCCTCCTATCCTTTCACTCACAGCGGTGCATCTTGACGGGGGACTGCGGGGAACAACACGAAGATCTAAAACTGGAGGGAGGAAAATTATGTTGCTAATGGGAGACGTTCAACTACTTCTAATCAAATGCTATTTACGCAGCACTTTGCTAAATGTCACTGTTATTATACCACCGTGCTTTACTTCTTTATTAGCCAAGGGGTTCTTGATAGTCACAACTAATTGCTTCTGATTATTGGAATAAATGGGAGTCACCATAGAGACAATGATGGGTGAGAAATGAATTGCGTTTGTTCTCTCTCTTTCAGGTCCAAACCACAACCATGTGTATATCTGTCAGTCTGAGCGGATTTGTGGTGCTGGGCTGCATGTTTGCCCCCAAAGTCCACATCATCATGTTCCAGCCTCAGAAGAACGTCACCAGTCATCGGTTAAACATGAACCGGTTCAGTGTAAGCGGACCAGCCACTAGCTACGCATCCCATGGTGAGATCTACACACAAACAAATATTAAATTTAAACATTTGGACATTGACTTTAGGTATTACTTTGTCACATTTATGCCATGGACATAAAAAAATGCAGAACATTTTATAAGGTTTTTTACTCAATTATAAAAATGATATCATTTTTTTCCTCCAGAAGTCTGTTATTTGAATTTTGATCAAATCATTTAACTAACTAAATCAATAAATAACGTTAAATTCAAATAATAAACTTTAGATAAAAATATAAATCATGCCACTATTCTGTACACTGCTATTATCAGTTGTTTTATCTCTTTATCGTAATTATTTCTGTTAATTATCAGAATTATCAGACTTCAATCAGACTACAGTTTACCCAAGTAATGTTCTAAAACCAGGGTTAAGAGAAGGGGCCGGGGCAATAAAGTAAAAAAATGTCCAGGATATTGAAAGTATTGGTGCTAAAGATTTTTTTTTTTTCCACAATTTATTTCTGACACAGGCATAGACACATATAGAACCATATATATATATATATATATATATATATATATATATATAGATGCCTCTATTGTTTCTATTGGCCGCTATACATAAGCTGCCCACCATATCGGAACGGTCAAAACTGGTCTGTGAACACTCGACTGTGTATATGCAACCGTACTAAGATGCCCATATGAATATCTATATTGGCAAAAGATTTCAGCAGATGATTTTGCTATGATAAAAGAATACAAGATGAAAGTCTCACCTAAAACAACATTAAAAAGTTATCTTAGTTTAAAAACCTTTAATATTGAGTTAATACATGTAAATACACAAACTAACAGGTTCTCGACTGAGAAAGGTTATCCAATTTCTTTGGGAATTTAAATTTAAATCAGAAGCTTGGTCGAATGTGGCATCTATGTATACATACATATGCTTAGAACATTTTAACAATGCCCTGATAATCATTCAATACACCCTAGAAACCACCTAGCAATGCCATAGCAACCTCTCAGAAACTTAAGCAACCACATATTTGTTGATTTTATCATCATGGTTATGGCACTGTGCAACTAATATGACAATACATAGCAAACACAAGCATGTAAAATTGCAGCCATGATGGCATGACCCAAATCAGAAATGGCATAAATTGAGAAAATGCTGAAAAGCATTTTTATTTGTGCTCTAAATACAAGTGGTTGTCAATGTTGAACTTTCCGCAGTGCTTACACATGCAGTTTGTAGTGATTACACCCCTTTGATATGCCAATTTACACTGAGGTTTTTAATGTCAGCATTGTCACAGAGTAGTTGTGTAAGAGCACAGAGGAAAGGTGCGGTAGAGAGCGGACGCTCTGCTGCCTGATGGTGAGTAATAAGCCCATGTGAGCACAGACAACAGACTCTGCTCTAATGCATTATTCACAAGCATAAAAACAGATCAGGTAAACAGTTTCATCTTTATTTACATTTCATTCGTCTAATAAATAACATGACAGACACCGCAAAGAAGAGAAGTCACTGCAGAGTGCATAGCAGAGATCACATACAGTCAAGCGCTGGCAGGGAAAAGAGGGGGAGGGAGGTGATGAGAGGAGAATCAAATGGGGGAAAAGTTATCGGTAAACTTTGTGAAAAGTTTCTGCTGCCTTTTTGAAGTTGGCCATCAGTGGCTGACTGTTTTCAGTCTCATTCTAACATACTATGACTTATGCTGCGGTATATAGCATGCATAAATAGTAGGAATGTTTTTATCAATCATGGAATACCTTGATAAATGTTGACCTACTACATACCATATGTCAAAATGTGCAGTATATAACAGAAATTAATAAATAAGATCTGGTCCAATTTAAAACAATATGTAGTACTGCATGGTTATGCAATACACAACATATTGGATTTAATTTCTTGCAAATATAACTACATTACGATATATTACACAGTAATGGCCAAAAGTGATGTTCGTTTTAGGAAAATTGACATCACTCTTTATTCAAATGCAATAAAAATGTATTAGAGATTTTGGAAGCATATAACAGTTAAACTTCCAAAATTAAATTTATTATTTATTTGACTAAATTGTTTTATTTGTTATATTTAGCCAGGCTGTCGCAGAAATAAATTATGAATACATGCCAAACAAGAGAGAATCAGCCAATGTTGTATTTTTTTTTCTTTAAGTTTTTTTTCTTCTACGTAGTAAGATTTATAGCGGCAGATTGCCAAAAAAAGACTGATAAGTTTACAGTTTTGTTCTTCTCTCACATTTAATACATATATATATATATATAAACATACAATATTTTCCTCATATTTGTATGGTTTAATCATACTTGTAGGGTCATTAAGAATAAATACCCCATACAGACATCTCTTTTAGACCAGTACAATATGTTTCACCATGTGTTACTTCATATTATGTCCCAACTCTTTTATATCCCCTTTTCCAATTTTTTTTTGCATTCATCTAATTCTCTTTTAACTCTTTCTTAAGCATCCGTGAGCGCCCAATTCGTTCCAACGGTGTGCAACGGAAGAGAGATTGTTGACTCCACCACTTCCTCTCTGTGACCCCGCCTCCTCCTCCAGACTCCTGCTCCTTAGCGACTGTTAGCCAATCAGCACACATTGTGCTCTGCCCAAGAACTAGGTCTGCCTACAATGTGTAGAAAGTGTGTATGATTATGATTAAATTATTTTTAGGGCTCGTTGTAAATATTAACTGACATTGTTGTAGAGAAACAAAAGAACAAAAAAATCCTTTATAGAGAGATTTTGAAAACTGTTGTTTTGATAGCTTTATTATGTATGTTGTAAACGGCCATGATGTGATGATGTAAAACTCAAACCAGTTTTTGATTGGGCCACAGTAGAGACTGACAGAAATGGCTCCGCCTGCAATACTGGACACAATTTGTGGTCGTTTTCTTTTGTAGGCCTCATTGTAATAATCTAAACTGTTGTATTTCTATGTTGTACATTTTGTACAGAATCTTAACCGATGGTTTTAACAGCACACGTCGACAGTATTAGAGTCTACGTCATGAGGTCCAGAGCAGGAAAACCATCGAGTGAGCGCTCGCGCCTCAAACTTCACGTCGTCTCATTACAGCCAGTGGCTTGATGCCAGGGGTTACAACACCATTTTAGTAAACTGTCATGACATCTGAAAACATATTACATGAACTGCATCTCATAAGCATTACGTTGAAATGGCTGGGAAGCATGTTTATGTTGCGGCACAAATCTGCAGTGTTTCGAGACGTTACATATACGTTTACACTGCCTGTGACTAGCCTTCAGGGATGGAGGTCTGGAAGATGATCATGTGAGGTATTGTGATTCTTACAAAACCATCATGGTGCTGTTTCCATTCAGCACTTTTCGACTAGATACTAGTTGATTTGCCGAAGGAAAAAAACAGGTCCACATCTGCCACTTAAACCGGCTTGTAATAAACCAGGAAACAGTACTGACCGAGGGCAAACAATAGGTTAATGTCCTCTCCAAAAATGGCTTTTGAAACAACAGTAACAAACTGCAAATAGTTAAAAATATATTTGAAAATGTACATCTCTTTTGCTCAACATGGCTGCATTTATTTGATTGAAAATACAGGAAAACGTATTATTACACTACAGTAAAAAAAAAAGAATTATCATTTAAGAAATTATTTAAGAGTAATTTATTCCTGTGAGGCAAAACTGTATTTTCAGCATCATTACTCCAGTCTTTAGTGTCACATGATCCTTCAAAAATCAAAAATAAATTTTAATATGCTGCTCAAAGAATATTACCTTTTATTATAAATGCTGAACACAGTTGTGCTGCTGTATATGTTTGTGTACCACAACTCATTGTGTACCGGCGCCATTTCAGTGGAAAAGTAGTTAATCGGTCGAGTTTTTGATGTGGGAAATGCTTTGTGATGCAGTGAATGTAAAATGTATTCTGTTGTCCGATATCGGCTTGTTGTGCCTTATCATTTATCCTATAGTTTTAATACGAGAGGTTCCTCAGAGCCTTTTGGCGGGCGGGGACTGGGCCATTTTTTTACAGACATCTTTTTTTACATTTCAGAAGTTTTATACATTTCTATGTTTTTCTGTTGGTTCGTTTGGAAGAAAGAGGGACGCTCGGGTTCCTCGACAAGCTGACGATTTATGGAGAGCTAAAATGTTAAAAGTTTGTTTTTAGCTCGCGGTCATCGCTTGGCCTCATGAGATTCTGTACAATATCACGTTACCTAATGCAAGTGTCAAACAGTATCATGTAATATAAGGATCATCCATTCTTGGCCCGTCATGAAGTGATATAGTAAACAAACATGTAACAGTAACCTAGAAATGCTAAAGCTCTCAACATTCATAATTCATCAGCATGGCAGCAAAGGAAATCATTTGTATGTCAGTTAATAGTACCAGGAGGTGAACATGCACAGCAGGAGCTATGAAATCAGAAAACAGAAAAACAGAAACAATCAATGACAGATTTAGTCTTCCAATGGAGACGGGTTAGCTTACAGAAACACAAGAAGAGATGTAGTACAACTGACACACAAAACTTTCCCTTTTTACCAAATATTTAGTGATTACTACTGCTGAAAAGTAGGGTTAGGCTTTTCATCAATCCCCTAATCCTAAGTAAATCCAGTTATGAATTCCTGTCCAATTCCATTCCTGTCCATTTAAAAGCAACAATTTGTGCCTGCCACAATAATAAATCTTGTAAACATCCATTTGACTAACATTGAAGTAGGAATATTCTAAAGCCATGTCTGAATACATATGGACTACACAGACATCAAATCATTGGAAACCAGTCAGAACACCCTAGTAACATGGGGAACAAAGTTTAAACCACCTTAGCAACTCCATAGCACTGCCCTGGAAACTGATCAGGACATCCTAACAACTGCAGAGTAATGTTTGAAATCACTCAGAACACCCTGACAACTACACAGTAACGTGAGAAACCCAGAACACTATAGCAGCTGCATAGTAACATTCTAAAACCCACTCAGAACACTCAAGCAACTGCAAAGCAACACCCTGGAAACCACCTGCAACACCATAGCAACACCCTAGCACAGTGACATTCTAAACACCACCCAGAACAGTCTAGAACCTGCATAGTAAGGAACACCGTAAACACCTTAACAATTGTATTGAAACACCCTAGAAATGTCATAGTAACATGCAAAAAAAACATGTAGAACACCTTAGCAACAGCATAGCAACACCCTGGAAACTAGTACTGTGGTGGTCACTTTTACACAAGCAAGATCTACAGTATAAATACTTAGTAATTTACAATAACTTGCTCCTACAAACCAAAGGGCAACATGAGGACAGCAGATAGTCTGTATTTGAAACTAAGAAAGAATGTAGGGAGAAAAACATCATGGGGTTATGTAAAGCAGCTGCCCCATAAACTCCAGCACGATACTCAGCAATTCTGTGCTTTTGTGTCGAGGCAACACCGTCCCAAAATCTGCACACATCCTCTTTCCACACGTTTAGTGGCTAGGGGTTCTCATTCCAGTCTTAGTCACTTTAAGAATGTTTTTGAGAGAAGAAGAAGAAGAAAAAGTCAAATGTGGCGGTTTCATCTGAGTGGCTTAGAAACGGTTTAGGAGGGAGGCGAGACTGCAGTCTGCGCAGAAACACAAATCGAGAGCGAGCCTCCCTCACCCACTGCAGCAATTTCATTCAAGTCAGTATGGGGATCGAGGGTCTTACTGCAGAATCAGCCGGCTGTGTCTAAACGTGTCACCGCATGAAAAAGTTTAAAGAAAACTTTCATAGAAAACTTCATGTTTGACATAAATCTTCACACACCACAGCAGAATACCATTGCCAGTACTGGTTGGAGATTTAAATACGGTGAGGTTTGGTGAAAGAAAGAAAAATATAACCAATGTGGCACATCCTGATTTTGCAGTTAGACGCAATCCTGGAAAAACATTCCTGTCCAAAAATGTAATCCTAACCCTATCCCCATCTCATAAACCTAACCCTACTCATAAGTTATCCTTCAAATCAAAGGGAAATGATAGGTGATTTAAAAGCAACAAACCCTTACTGTAAGCCTAAACTTGACATAAACCGTAAATTGTCCCTCACATCTGATGAAACTGGTTGATTGTGACGTTCCAGGATCTACAAAGATGTTGATCCAGGAACATGTTGCGCTTGGTGAAATCAGATTAGGCAACCAAAGTGACTTCTCTACACTTACAAAAAAATGTAAGAGTGGGTTTGGTTGACGTGTGAGCAGAACTACAATCAGTAACTAGTGAAGAGTGTAGCATGTGATCAGAAAGTAAGACAAAACGCCTGATAAAGGGATTGTTCGCCCAAAAATTTAAATTCAGTCATCATTTATTCACTCTCATATCTTTCCAAAACTGTATGACTTTTTTCGTCAGTGAAGCACAAGAAGATATCTTTTAAAACACCCAGCAACATTCTTCAAATTAGCTTTTTTCTTTTCTTTTTTTCAGTCATACCGATTTTTAACTTGAGGATGAGAACATAATGACAATGTTCGTTGTTGGGCGAACTATCCCTTTAAGTGCCTGGACAGTGGAGGGACTCTAAAAGCAGCAGTAGTTCTCAAAAATATTTTATATAGAATATATTTAGAATAACAAAATCCAAATTATACATAATACAAATAAATGGTTATCTGTCACTCCAATAAGTCTTACAAGCAAGACTCAAATGGAATCTGCACATTTCCAATATCTTCTGTACTTTTGGGGAAAAATATGCGTTAAATAGAGCTGTATTATGGTATTATCTGTCTTTTTGGAAGCTGAAAGCATTATCAAATGAATTAATGAACACAAAAGGGGTACGTATTGCTAGGACAGGCATTCCAATTCTGTGAAAATGTATGGAACCGATTCCATGTTTGATAATAAGATTGATTTTGTTTTCTGTTGTATGTACAGGCTAATTTAGAGTCCTATCTGTTAGTAAATACAGTACATTTGTCAATCCCATATACTTTTTCGATCTGTTTTTCTGAAACAGCATGTTCGTTGGATGTATCAAGAGAAATATGGGGTGACTTCAAGGGTTAAAAATATTTCTCACTAAAAACACTCCTTCAGATCTGTAAAAGAGGAATGAAAGTGTGGAATATGTACTTCAGGACGGCACTGAAGTTTTCGGATTGAACACAAAGCAATAGAACAGTACCCACGGTGCAGTGTGCAATAAAAAGGACATTATGACATCACAATAAACCAAGTAAATGATGAATTGTCTTTTTTCTTCCTTTTGGGGTTGTGGGATAAGATTAAATCTGTATCTAACTTCAGACATACACAAACACACACTGACATACCTTCTCAACACTCAGTGACTGTGCTGGATTCAGATGTCCCACAATGACGAGCATTTCCTCACTGATAAAAAAAAAACTTCCCAGTGCGTTCTCTCTTCTACTAAATTATTCTGCTGACATCCAATCAGCTGGCTTCTGACTTTCTAAAGAGGATGAAGCAGAAGAGATTATGAGTAGGGAAAATGGAATGCAATTTTTGCCAGGGAT
Organism: Rhodeus uyekii; assembly: GCA_037043235.1. Taxonomy (NCBI): domain Eukaryota; kingdom Metazoa; phylum Chordata; class Actinopteri; order Cypriniformes; family Acheilognathidae; genus Rhodeus; species Rhodeus uyekii. The sequence goes on from JAWRVZ010000064.1 coordinate 749,254, forward strand.
TTTCTGGCCAGAATAATACATCGGAAGTGCTGAAGTGCTGAAGCCTTTGAAAGCCCTTCCTTTTATCAGCCACATAAGTTCGCCTGAGGAGAGAGAGGACAGGTGAGAGAAAGAGAGAGAGAGAGAGAACGGCATGAATGAGAGCGTGAGAACAGGAGGTAAAGTGATGGCTGAGGGATAGAGATAGTGAGGGACTTTTTTTGGTGAATTGTACACATCACCCTTCTTCTGTCCTCAGTGGAATTCTAATGGCTGTGGCACAGAGTCAAGGCTTTTATGGGAGATATCAGAACCGCTGCACTTTTCCAGGTTAGACACAAACTCTTCCACCTACAACACAATATTTCTGAAGCCCTGGGAGACGAGGAATCACAGAAATGAGTGAGAGTCAGAATAAAAGAAAGCGAGACGTGACATTCGGATAGAGTGAGCGAACTAATGAGGAACGTACAAAGCGTTTGCTGTACCGCTGCAGCATTACTTTAAGCGATAGTTCACCCAAAAATGACAATTCTGTGATCATCTATTCGCTGTCATGATGATATAAACCTGTATGTGGTTATTTTTTTCTGTGGAATAGAATCTTTAGAGAAGATTCAGCTTGTCATTTTCATATTGAGCACATTTAAAAACAAACAATACATTTCATAAAAGTAGTCCATTCATTATATTGAGCGCTTTGTGAGAGGAAACGATTTTATAAAATGACATTTGCCATGTGAAATTAAGATTTTGTGTAACAGCATAAATTTCAATCTGACTTTAGAAGACAATGAAAATAGTGCACAAAACATTCAGTATGGACTACTGTTTATTTTTCCATAGAAAGACATTAATATATTTTAATAATCTATATTTCAAACACAACCCGTAACCATACAAAACTTGCTATGAACTACGCATCCCATGAAGCACTGCAAACGTTGTAATCAAATCAGACACATATTAGAAGATTATTACTAAATATTCAAACATACAAAAACTCTAGTTGAGAACATAAGAAATAATTTGAAATACTAAAATTAAATCAAGTCACCTTTATTAATATATAGGTTTATACAATACATATTGTTTCAAAGCAGCTTTACAGTGATAAATAAGGGGGGGGGGGGGGGGGGGGGGGGTATTCAATGATGCAAACGGAATTCAATTCTGCTTAAAATCAACAAGAAAAAGATAAAAAAATAGTTATTATTCAGCCGAATTCAGATCAGTGTTGATTTATTACGGTTAAATAACTGTAGACTTCACTTCAGCTACAAAGCTGGTTAAAACTAAAACAAATAAAAACTAAATGTAAATATCAAAATAATTAGTAAAAATTAATTAAAATTACTAAAATGAAAACTAAAAATATATATTTAAAATAATAAATACTACAGTAGTATATGAATAATACTAAAATAGCTCTGCTGACTCCTCTGATTGGAGGATTTCACGTATGTTTAGGGTTATAAAAAGTTCTGAACAAAACCCATCAGATCATCATCAAAAACCTTTTAACTTGTACTCCATATTGGAGTTTTCCCAAATAAGGTCTCTGAAGTGCTTAAATACACTCATCTGAGAGTGCAAACAATAATTTATTATACATGATATATAAAAAAAAAGATCAATAACTGCCATCAGTTGGGCACAGTTACAGGTTTTTTTCCCTGTAGACATGCACACAGAACAAGAGAGAGAAAGAAAAATAGCAGACTTATTCATGTGAATATTACCTACAAAGTAATAGTGAACCAAACAAAACAACTAAATCCCAAGTTTACACCCCACACAGAATCAATGAGACTCCCCAGATCATTTCCCCAGATTTCATGTCAATGGGTCTTAATTTCAGTTCATTAAGTTCTTTAATTAAATGGCAAATCTAGTGAAAGTTTCATCACCTCAGTCTACCGTCGCTGTTCTGAATACAGTTTCTCCTTAATCCCCTGTGTTCGTCGTAATACCGTAAGCCAAGCAGAAAGACGCAGAGGTGTGTCAAAAAAATCATAAAAATAGCTGTACAAAAATGACTCCTGCTTTGCTGTAATCTCTTTATTCATAGACTTTATTCATGTCATATTTCATTTGGAATGTCACCATCACAGTCAAATAGGTTACTTAAGTAAAAAAAACGTCTATTTTAGCCATACTTGAACACAACACACTTTACATGGCGTTCCAGCGCTGTTTAGCTGGGATTGGAAGCGCCTGTCAGTGAAGCTTAATGTCTGAGTGTATTTGTGTGTTCACCCTGACCCTTGGCTACATTCGCTCTGACAAGCAAGACTCATGTAAAGTCGTGGCTGTCGCTCCAAAAAGCTTCTGGAAAAACCTGGAGAGGGAGGGAATAGTCGCACATTTACAATAGGAAAACGCACACATACCCAACTGCATAGTGACAAATCTAGACAGAAATATTCAATGAGCATGTCTGTCCGAGTTCCTGAGGTGTCGTAGGCTTGCTCATCCCATTCCATCCTCAGGTGCCCTTGTTTTTTTTAAAGGCCACTACGTGTGATATCGAAGAGAAGGGACTTCCATTTATGCCTTTCTTTTCCGTCTCCCTCTTCACACTTCCTCTATCCCCACACAGACTTCTCTGTATTGGAGAATTTCAGTTGGACGGCTTCACTGTTCTTGTTGCCCTAGAAACAGGAACATGATTTTGAAAACGCAGCCGAAATGGGAACAAATCACTGAACGCAGGCGCGACAAATGTACACAAACAGAGTGCAGAATCGCCCTCCTCGTCAAGGTCGCCTCCCTTTGAAAAGCCTGCCCTGCGAAGGCCAAGGACTGTCCACGGACACTGCATGTTGCTAGGACAACCAGTGTGCAAATCAAATAGCGAGTTGCGGTAAGCTAGGCCTATTAAACAGAAAGACAAACGACTATGTAAACTGCAACTGCCCCTGTACAGATTTTAGGAATGCTAAAGAAACCATGAGAGTCATACACAAAACCTTTGTTGCCAACATATGCAGTATTTTAATGCATCATAGGCTCGCTCCCTATGCAAAGGCTGCTCTAAAAGGTATCCAGCAACATTACTCTGCCTTTGAAACATCTTTTTTTGGCAAAAACAAACATTGCGACAAGCAGAGAGAAAATTCCATTCAAGATGGAGGATCACTTGAGCTGAGAGAAATGTGGATTAAAAATGTACATTCTGTACTGAAATGTTAAAATTGCATATTTTACCCAATGTATGACTTTTTTTTTAAACATATTTTGTGCCATTAGTTTAACAGCATTTGTCATCACACAAGATAGTGCTACTTGTGAGTAAGATGCGAGTTAACAAACGTAATATAAAAATTTATGTTTTTTATGAATACACATTCCTAGTCTTGCGCTGAATGATTTATGTGCACATTATTTAAACCATATTTTAATAACTTTCTCCAACTCAAAGTAATTTCACTACAAAACATGCTCACTTTTCAATAATTTCAACCAGTAAGGATGCAATATAAGACTCTAAAAGACACCAGAGGAAAGATGGCCAGGGTCCTGGATCACTTGTGTGAACATGTGGCCAAAGCAAAAAATTGCTTTCTTTTCTAATTCTATAGAACTATTCAGACAACATCTGTCTGAATGAGCCATCTCAGTAATCATTATGGACAATGTCAGTAAAGATTACAGAAATATTTACCTCGTCTAAAAAAATTACTTCAGATAATGCTAATTGTAATGTCATTATGTTACGTTTTGGATTGTTCCTTGTGAAATGTTATTTTCGTGCTGTTCTCCGTTTTTTACTTTCGTTATTGCAGGTGACTTGCTACGTATCTGCTGTCAGTCATCTGAGAGGAGCGGGATGAGCGTGTGATGTCAGACAGCGATCATTACCGGAAGTTCGGAACATTATATAAGGATATAGCGATGCATTATTAGATGCATTAAACTTGAGCTGTGATTGTGTTCTTTATGGTTCGTTCTTGTTCATTTTTGAGTTATTAGGGTGTCATGATTGTCATACAAGACTAAATTACTTTGCCCTCCTATTCCTTTGAATATTTGTTAAACATACATTATGGCTGGGTGGAGAAAAAGGGATAAGTAAGTTCTGTCACATGATATACATTGTGGATACTTAATTTTGTTTCGACACACTATGTTTAGGGACATATGACTCATTGTAATTTTGGTTTTGTTATTGAGAGTATATAGGCCACATTTACATTTATGCATTTGGCAGACGCTTTTACATTGCATTCAAGGAACACATTTACATTCTAATCAGTTCTTGCTTTCCCTGGGAATCGAACCCATGACCTTGGTATTGCAAGCACCAATGCTCTACTGGTTGAGCTACACCACATCACTTATAACTAGATGAGTAAATTAGTCAACAAACTTTAAAGTTGAGAAAGCCGGGCCAGAAAGTTAAGTTGTTTTAACAGCTTTTAGTTAGGGTTAGTTTGAAGCATGATGCTAACAATATTTAACAAGTCGCTAGCAAGATTTAATGTTGACTAACAGGTCGTTAGCGAGATTTAGTATGAATTAACATGTTGCTAACAAGACTTGGTGTTAATTAACAAGTCTCTAGCAAGATTTAGCTTTGACTAGCATGATTTACTAAGTTTGCTAGCATGTCTCAAGTTAGTTGCAAGGGTTTGTCAGTGATAGATACATAGTGGATGAAGCTGAAATACTCTAATAGAGTCAATGTAACAAAAGTGTTCACCCCCTCATTGAAAGCATAAGAACATTTTCGAATTTAAACTTAATTTTTCGGATATCATACGTCGAAACAGTTCGAAAAGATATAGCAACACAAATCAGAATAGGTCGGAGGTCTGGGGCGAGTTTGGTGTTTGTAGCTTGAAAGCCCTAAGAGGAGATAGGAATTCAAATTGTTGCTAAGAATAATAATCATAATCTTATACAGCAGATCAGTAACTAACTTAATAAATTTGTTCACTTGTTCTGATGATTCGTGTTAGTCCCATTTCACTCTCACAGTAGTTTTATAGTAGTAAAACACCTAAGGATGGTCTAATGTTTCTCTTCTCATTCCCTAGAAATGTAATAAATCAATGAAGGGTCGTAACACTAATCCTGGGCGAATACACCAGCTGTAAATATTCCATCACTTCCTGTTTAAAAGAAGTTTTCAGCGGTTCTTCAAGCACAGAGTTGCTCGATAAAGCATTCGGTTGCGTTCTAGGCGATATAGTGTGTATGTGTGTATATATATATATATATATATATAAGATGAGGTGACGGATGGGTGTACATCGAGTCAACCCTCCCACTTCTGGTTGTTTTACTGAAACTTCTTATTCAGTGTGAATTGGCTGTTATGAGATAAAATTACAGTACTCCATCTACCCTTGTAAAACTAATTCCATCCAATTAGGGCTTAAGACAGTACTACAGCGAGACAGGAAGGGCAGCGGATCGTCTTTACAGTGCCAAACCTTTTGTAATCCAACCATATGTCCCTTCAGACGTGTTTGAGAACCTTCGAGTGTCTTGGTGGAGGAGTGGAGTAACATTTCACAGCAAAAGCTGACAAATCTGGCTCAGTTCATGAGGATGAGATGCTCACGGACTCATTAGTAGATTTCAGTTTGTCAAATGTCTGTGAAATTTGTTCGTTTTACGTCTCAGCTATTGAATCTCTTATGGTCATGTAAATATTTGCACATAAGAAATGTTTTCGTAGCTATACCAATGAGACAATGATGGCAAAACAGCTGAAAATAAGAGTGTAAATGTAATTTTTTTTTACCATTCACTGAATAGGCTACACAGAGTGGGAACAATGGAAAAAGTTTGACCCCTAAGGCACAGCGGAGCAATTTTTGTTAAGAAAAATGGTCTCAAATTCATGTTTTTACATATTTCAAAGCATGTAAGCCTTCACTAGTTCGCTTCTAATTTTACATCACAAATGAAATTAGAATATATATTAGAACCATCCCATCTTATGTGACTTTAGCAAGCAGTGGCAGATAATATGCTAATTTTTTTCTCTCACCAAAACAGTTTTTATAATAACTGCTACCGTTATATACAAGTTTAACCCACTTTTTTAAAGCAAAAAGTCTGTATTATTTATTTCTTTTATACAAACGTTGCCAGGTCTCTGAGCTTTAAGCCAGTCTAAGCTGGTGTTTAGCTGGTTGCCCTCACTAAAACTAGGCTTGGAGCATAATTTTTTATTATTATTCAGCAGGGTTTATCTAAAGCAAACCAGTCACAGGGAACTTGATTGATTAATTCCTCTCGATTTGTATTGTGTTAATTAACTTCCCTGAAAATTGCAGGACCAAAACTGTCTCCGTATACCGCAGGAAATCCGAGCACGTTCCCACGGGAGGTCCTACGGGATCTTTCTGGAGTGAATGCAAGAGACTTTAAGTGACAATGGAAATTCTGAAGAGTGACGCTTGAATACAACTCTCTGCCTCTCAAACTCCCTTCTAATTGGCTGTGAACACAGTGTGACACACTGCATATGCCAATGCAGCTCAACAGTCTTTAATCTTACAGATGTTTCTAGAAGTCCCTCAGAGGCTCCTTCAACTGCCCCGAGTTAAACATCAAGGCACATACACACCCACCCTCAAGCAAACTCTCAGCTAAAATTTCTGAATGCAGTCGTTGCTAGTGCTTGGTGAGAGAGGGAAAGACAAGGGGGGGAAAAAAGCAAAGCGAGAAAAAAAAAAGAAAAGAAAAAGAAAGTACAGGGAGGGTTGAGCTGAGGTCATTTCAACTGAAAGGCTATGAAGAAATTGCAGGCCGTGGAAGGGAGAATCATCAAGAACTTTATCATTAATCCTCATCATTAATCATTAATAACTCATTAAGTATATCTTCAAAAACACTTATGTGAATGACCACTAGAGGGCACTAATTATATTTACATTTATGCCTTTGGCAAACGCTTTTATTAAAATCATTCAAGGTAAGATTTTTATCCTTGCTTTTCTGGTAATCGAACCCATGACCTTGGCCTTGCTACTATTCGAGCCACAGGAAAACTCAAACAAAACAAATAACTGTTGTGAATATAATTTTTGCAGTTCTGTTTGATGCTGCTAGTGGCACAAAAACATAACACTCCACCATTAAAAAAGGCGTATGGTTAGGAAGTTCAGTGGTGATAATATACGTGTTTCTTTGTATCTTTATATCTAGAAGCTAAGGCGAGATTGTTAGCATACATGCTAACTGCTAATGCATCACGATTGATTGAAATAAAAGCAAAATTGTAATATGACAGTAAAATATGCTCTGCATTTTTCAGTGTGATGCTCTGATGCTCATTTTAAGAAAAGCATTTACACCTGTGGTATAGCTAACCTTGGTGGCGATAGCCTTTAGCTTTGTCAGAAGAGAAGACTTGTTGGAATAAACCACTTCCTCTTCTTCATTCTCCTCCCCTTCTCCTTCCATAATGGCACAGCTGTCAGGCGCCGGCAACTCGCACTCTTTATTGGCCGTCATCACGAGTTTAGAATACTTAAACTCCAGTCTATCAGAGTACAAAGAAGCATGAGGCTAATTAGCACAAATAAAGAGAAATTGTTGTTCATTTCCAAAAACTTTAAGTCACAGGAATCATACTTTCTGTTTTTCTTCCAAAAGTAGCAGGTCACGGAGATGAGCAGAAAAGCACAGAATGCTCCAAGCCCAGCGCCCACCTTCATCCAGAAATCAATCACATCACATGGAGACGTTCTCTTCAGCGGGAGGGTCAGTCCGCCAGTACACAACCGAGGCTCAGTCCACATATACACAGTGTCCTTTGAACGAAATTCACATCTTTATTTTGCCAAAATTATCATTTAAATCACACCTGTCAGTGGAGAGTGAACCAAGAAAAATGACAAATATATCTTACTAGCAATGAAACTGAGTTTTGTGTCATTTTCATTAAAAGCATTTTTTTTTTCTCCGACAATGAGATTTAGCTAAAATGTTTGAGCTCAGTAAGGTTTTTAAAAAGATCTATGCTCACCAAGCCTGCATTTATTTAATCAGCAAAAATAGTAGTATTGTGAAATATTACTGGAATTTAAAATAGCGGTTTTCTATTTTAAAATGCAATTATTCCTGTGATGTCAGAACTGAATATACAGCATCATTACTCCAATCTTCAGCTGATTTACTGCTCAAAAAAATGTTTTTTTATATTCATGTTGAATACGGTTTTTATGATTCTTGGATGAATAGAGAAAACTAATAGAAATCTTTTGTAACATTATAAATGACTTTATTGTTCCTTTTGATAAATAAGATGATTAATTTCCTTAAAAAAAAGTTTTTCTAACCTCAAACTTTTGAACAGTAGTGTGCTTTATGTTTTCCTTTTATATTTCTAACAAACAGTGCACGTCATTTGTGTCACTCATATTCAAGCTAGTCTTCATCTCTCAAACCGCACCTGTCACACCCACTGTGATTCCGTTTATAATAGTTGTTTTAGGTGAGGAATAATCCACATGGATTTCTGGAGAAAACAAATTTACCCTAGATAACGTTCTGATGATAAATTCAATAGAAGGCGCACAAGTCACGACAGATGCTTTTCTTTGGTAGACTGATCTGAATAGCTTGTATTAGTTACAGCAGCGAAGATCAGACTAATATTCTTGCTATTTAACTTAATCCATATATTATGTTGCAATTCCTTGCTAAAGCCAATTTTTTCCTGCACACACACACACACACACACACACACATTTATTATAATACATTTCTCAGTCAATAATACACAAACTATATCATCAATAGAACTAATGGAGGAGATTACCTGCACTCCTCCCTTACAGGCTCCTTCAATGGTGTGGTAGTCTACATTAGAGCAGCGTGGACACGCACTGGAGCTCTCCCACAAGAAGTGGAACATGCATCCGTCACAGGTCCCAGCAGGACACTCACTGACACAGGACAGAAAAAGTTCAGTACTTAGTACGCTCTATCACACTGTAGAGGAAATAGGTTCAAAAAGGTTAATTAAAAGCAACTGTTGGCAAAGCCACAAAAAAAAAAAAAAAAAAAAAAAAAAAGACTTAAAATGTGCATGTACACATAATAAAAATGTTTGCATGTATATACAGTAATACCTCGGTTTACGAGTGACTTTGTATACGAGCAAATCGATGTACGAGCATGGAAAGTCAAATCGGTGTACGAGCATTGTATCGGAGTGCCGGAAAAGATTTCCCTCACCCATGCGGATGTGGAAAAGTCCTAACGTCACCCAGATAAGGCGTGCAGCAAACCTATTTACTGACAATGCTGTCGAATTTTCCTAAAATGTTAAAGAAAAGACAAGAGCAAACGTCACTAGAAAGGTTCTTTGTAAAAGTTGAGCGAATGTAGTAAAAGACAACCAAGTGTCCAGAAAACGTATAATTAAGTGACTCCGTTAGCGATAGTGAACGTCAGTCAGGAGAGAACTCCAGACATTTTACCAGAAGTTCTCATGGAGGGAGATTCTCCTACCCCCCTCCTCCTCCTCTCGTCTCCATCACGCCAGCGCCGATGTTACTAAAAGGTAAAGTGCGCATTTAAGTAAATTACAGCTTGTCAAGTATTTTTAGAATATATGCGAGATGTTAATAGTTATAACTTTAACTGTAATTAATAGGGTAAAACAAAAAAAGATTTTTGCCCACTTAAAATGGGCATTTATGGTTATGTGGAACGCATCGAGTGATTTTTATTACATTCTTATGGGGAAAATTGTTTTGGTGTACGAGAATTGAGTTACGAGTTAGCTCTTGGAACAAATTAAACTCGTAAACCGAGGTATATACAGTCAAGAAAACACTAATTCTAATATAAAAGTGACAACTTTGCAATAATAATGACTTTATTTTGTTTTATCAATAATAATAATAATAATAGAAAAACATAACTCAGTGGCCCTGCAGTGAGGTGATTTGATATGTCATGATGGGATGCCCTGCGCAAAATTTTAGACTATATTGACAGCAGTGTGCTTGTTTTTTTGTTTTTTGTGCGCACACCTGGGCACAGATATGTCTCCCCTTGCTGTTTTCTCCGGGTTACAGCGCAGTGAAACCACTGCATTTCTGCCCCTCTGACATGAGGTGGTGACCTGTGAAGATCTTTACAAATAAAATACACCATTAAACATAATGGATGATAGATGGTAAAGAAGAAAAAAAAAAAACTTTATTAAAAAATTACAAAACCCCCTCAAACTAAAGCCCAAGAAAACCATCTATGAGAGGAACTGTAAGAGGCACTTTAGGTTTGATGACGTAACTGACTGTACCGATAGAAGTAGTAGACATCTGGGATTCTCTCGGATGGAGATGGAAATAGTTCTGGTCTGGCGGTTATTCCGTTAAGTGATTTCTCCACTGTGGCTCCTGTGGCACAAACACACATATCCTGTCTTAGGACACATGGGGACGACAACTCAGCAGGAAGTGCTTAGTAAGTAAAACCACCCTTAAATTAGAGTAATTAATCACATTCAATCACTAAACAAAAAGCCTGTTTTAGATGCACTGAGTTTTAAACCAACATATAAGCAATTTACCAACAATTAAGCAACAGAAAACTATAACACGTTTTTATTTGCTGGTACTCATCTAATATTATCGGTTACACAAAGTAAATATTGCAAGTGTCAGGACTTTATGATCTCTTAATGAAAAAAACGTATAACATACAACAATATCCAAGGTTTTTATATAAATATTACATTCCATCTAGGTGCTGATAACTCTTCATTGAAAGGTTGAAAACATGTAGGGATACATAACATATATAAATTTAAGATACGGTATTTTATATAAAATACTTTTGCATAGTTATCCTTTCATAAGATAATGCATTCAGATATCAAAGAGTAAATTAAATTAATAATTTGAAGTTGCCACAGTCCCCTGGTTGTCTTCTCATTAACATTAACAGCACTGGCAATGCGTTTTGCTCATAGGTGGTATTATTGAGCTTTGGTGATTTAACTGCAAATGACTTTACTTCAGTTAAAAGTCCCATCAGGATTTAATTTATGAACAGATAGAATTTATGCTTTTAGTCACGTATAAACATTCATCAACTCATAGATCGGTTATGGTAAAAGAGAAGCATGTTCGCTTTACGTGCGAGAACCAATGAGGCTCATTTTTGTGTTACACATTTGAGCTTCTGCAAGAAGTACAGTTGAGCTTCTGTTTATATGTGAATAAAAGCCTAAATTCATCATATAAAGGGATTGTGTCCGTTCAAAAAATTTGGACTAAACTGCTCACCAAATGTTTTTACAAATTTGTTTGAAATGGTTTCTCTCACCCTGAAAAGTGTCAGCCAGGCTAATAGACTGAGAGGAAAGGGCTGTTGATAAACCCCGTCCATCTGAAGGAATAATCGTTGATTGACAGAGAAAAGCCTCCACTGAACTGCCCAGCTGACCACCCTCAGCATCCTCACCGGGCAGCTCTGTGATATTATCTCTGCAGACTGCAGCCTTGGGACCCTGACAAAAGACAGATGATGGAATAAATAATATTCTGTGATATAATTTCTGCTCTTTTCAGGAGAGCATATAGTACCTCAACTCCACACAGGCTGATATTGAAGAGGTGGTAGTATTTTGTGCCTTTCGCAGAGAAGCTGGGCCCGTTCATGATGGACACAGCAGAGGTCAGAGCACTGAAGTCATAATGAAGAGTCTGATTCTGGTGAGTGTATGTGAAGAAACAGTCGCTGAAACACATGCTGTGCTCCTATAATTTAAACATTGAAGAGAGAGAAGAAAAAAAAAAATGACACACATAGAAGTTATTATTATTATTATTTTTTAAATCACTTTAAAATTGCCTATTTTTCTAACCAATAAGCAATCAGAATGAAGAACACCGCATTTATTTATTGGAAATAAAATGTTTTTAAAAAATTGTCTGACAAATGCATTTAAGGAATCTAACAGTTTATCATTAATTTAAATACTTTATACTAATTATTTTGAAGTGTTACCAAATGGATATATATGGAGAAAATATTATTAACATAAATTGGAAAATAATAAACCAATAAAAAAAAAATAAAAAAATGAAAAACTGAAACAGTACCTTGTTGCTTTTACTGCCCGGTCCACACCGCTGGCATGTTTCTTTGCCATAGATGTGGTGCCCGGACAGGACTGTGTTGGGAGGGCACTCTTGGCACTGGTTGGTATCTTTATCAATGTAGTGTCCAGCTGGACATGGCACACAGGAGGAGCCAGCCTGCTGAGACTGCCGGGCACACGCACGGCACGTCGACGCCACCCCATCCACGGCATTCGTGACAGTCACAGAGTAGATCTTCACCACGTCATTCACATACAGACGCACCTGAGTGACAATGAACAGTATGACTATTGTCATTCTATAAACAGGTTTTCTTTTAATCACTGTGCATATATTCATTTGTACTGACATCACTAGCCTGACTGGTGCGTTGGAAAGCCCAGGTAAACGCAACAGAAGAGTTTTCAGTTATGATGTGTGTGTAACTCTGTTTAGTTTTATTCCCATCCCATGATTCAACTACATTTGTGCTTCTTCTGTTCACATCCTGGAATGACAACAAAATTAAAGACACTTAATTTTTTCACAAAAAATTTAAAAGAAGAATTTAATCAAACTTAAAAGTATTTTGTTAACGCCTTGTAATGAGTTATCAGCATTAGTTAATACATTAATAATGAACAATATATTCTTATAGTATTTATTAACTCTTTTTTTTTTTAAATGTTAGTTCACAGTGCATTAATGAAAATTATACACCTATACACCTTTTGATCTTAAAATGTATTAGAAAATGTTGAGGTTAACATTTGAACCTACATTTTGAATTTAAACCTAATTTTATGAATATTTTGTTGGCAGAAAGTGTGAAAAAAAAATTTAATGGTTAAGCTTTTTGTAAGCTGTCCTTGTTCTAGCTTGTACTATTCTGGACAGTTTTTTTAACTTTGTATTATTAGCACTTCTCGTGATTATTGCCTCTGTAATATGAATAACTTGTTGCGATTCTCCTTTATGAGTCACCTTAGGATAAAAACATCTGCTAAATAAAAAGAAAAAAAATTTAATATGATTTTGAAGTAAAAAATTTTAAAAGGCACATTTAAAAGCAGATTAAAACTGTAATATCAAAAAAAAAAAAAATTATAATAAAAGGGATCAAATATACCATAAAACACACTCACCATCATAAAGTAAAACTCACAGTCAGCTGAACAGCTGGTTTCAAACTCAAAAGTGATCCGGCCGTATTCGCTGCCGGATGCTCCACGAACAGACATGGGAAACCTAATGGGAACAATATAGGCGCGTTGTTCACAGAGAGTAGAGGTTATTCAAGTTAACAGTTCTTGTAATACCAACTCACACAACAGGGTGGGAGGGTATTCTGTTTAACTATGCTAACCATAGAAGGTTTTAATGAACTTAACATGCTGTGGGCAGCACTTGAATAGTGTAGCTGTGAGGAGGTGGACAAGTAGCCTACTTGAAGACTCACTTGAATCCAGGCACTCTGAGAGTTAATATGAGATAATCATTATCCGAACGACCTGCTCCTGATTGCACATGATCGCGCGCTACTTCCCAACCTGAATGACGCAAAAAGTTAAATGTATATTAACAAATGTGAAGAACATCTAGAATGTAAAAAAAAATAAAAAATTTGCATACAAAAAAAATGTATCACTGATGCAACAGCGACATCTAGCAGCGAAAATAGGCATTACAACCAGATGCAGTTACATATACCACATCATTCTTGTGTAATCTCTCACCATTCAAGCCATCACAATTGTTGTTGGCTACGTTGAAGCAGGATGTCTTCATGTTGGCAGGCAACACATTCCACCACTTGTACTCATACCCGAGGACAGGCTCCGTGCCAGCTGGACAAGCCTGGCATGCTACAGATGCCGCACAATCCATGTTTAATATATTATAGCCATATATTTTAAAAAAATTATGATCATGCTTTTGAAATGATCATGTTTTATATGTTGTTCTTAAGATGTTAAAGATGATTTATCACCTTTGACCCCATCTGAGAAATTCCCTGGTGGGCAGGGAGAACAGGTGGCAGTGTCGTTGTTATAGAAACCGGGATTACAGGGTGGACACGGCTCACGGTGACCAGAAGGTGGCAGAGTTACTGCACCTGCAGCAGTCTCCAAACAAATCTGAGGCTCTACCCACTTATATATGACCTGTGTCTATGAGAGAGACAGCACCGTTTATGCATTCAATTTACTTAAATTAAAAAATATACAATATTTCTGTTTTATTTAATCAAAAAAACAGTTGTTGTTTTTTTTTTTTACATAATTTTGTTAAAGAATGAGTGCATGTAACAATGTTACATTTGTCCATTTATTTTATTTTTTTATTACATTTATAGTTGTTGTGTTGAGTTGTGTGTGTGTGTGTGTGTGTGTGTAACAGGGCTAAAGGCACACTTTAAGAATTTTTTTTGCTTTTTACTACTCCCAATGCAGAAAAAAAAAATATTTTTTTTTATTGAACATTTATTAAATTAAATCATACAAGTCGTTTGTTCAAAAAAATCTAGTCATGTAAATAAATGTATTGGTTGAAAAGATTTTTACACCATAAACGGTTCAAAAAAGGCTCATTAGCATGGGGCAGATGATATAAAGTATTTATGCAAATACTTTAGCTAAAAAAATAAATTAAAAAAAGCTACAAATGTCTACATTCATACTTGTTCAAAAGAATCACTTTAGAAAAGTTTGTTCCATTTTTGTTTAGTTTGGTAAATACATTAATTTGTCATTAAAATATGTTACAAAATGTAAAGATTTTCAAAGCATTGAATGAGGTCCAATAATAATTGAATATATCTTTATATTAGAAACAAATAAATATGATATTTTATTATATGATAAATATCATTTTTGAATATAGTTTTATTGTGATTATCTCTAAAGTGAACTCCATGTAAATGAGGATATTTCATGTCAACAAATGGAAAAGTCATCCATATATTAATTGTGTCTTTAGCCCCGTCAGCAGGGGCGAATTTTACCACAAATAAAATCTGTTGCTTTATTTACCTTGAACAAAACCGTAAAAATATATTACACAATTGGCGCAGAATCAGCTTTGCCGTTCATGATCGAGTCAATGATCAGTACATGCATATATACATAAAGTGTTTACCTTTCCATCCTCGTCACAGGTGCTGTAGGTCTGGATGAAGTCTTTCTTGGAGCATGGAGGTCTACTTTTGCACATGGCCGAACCTTCTGCTGTGAAAGATAAAAAAGAATCATGTTTCATCACAGAGAACAATGAAGATATGGTTCTAAAACTAGTTGTAAATATAAAAGAATAGCCCACACCACAACTATAATGATAATGGCGCAGAGAAACCATATAGTTGACCATAAAACCCACACAATATCGTCTGCTGGTTGGGGCACTTTGTTAGCGTTATCTTTATATTTATTGTTCTTAATGCGAACGGCCCTGAACACAAGCAAAACCATTCAAAGAGTTGGTTAATGTGTGAGAGAGACCATGTTTGAGGGTAAAATAAGTGTGTAAGAATGAGATATTACAAGACTGACTAAGATTAAGAGTTTCTCATTCCTGGTTATTTACTCAGTCCACATTGACTATGTGAATCATCTGGTTGACTGACAGCAAATTGATTCAATTTACAATTTATTATTACGTTTTAAAAAATTTTTGTGTCACAATTTGATATATAGCTCAATTCAATATTTTAAATAATGCAAATTATTTCAAAAGTTTTAGAAGAAGAAATAGAATTATTTACATTTTTCCCTTATGCATTATAGACTAGTAAAATAAACAGGGAGGTAAATGTATGTCTAAACATGCATTTTTTCAAGGAGAAGAAAAACCTATTCATGACTTTCAAATGAATAAATGTAAATAAGACGATCAGTAAATGACATCAGAATTCACATTTTTGGCTGTATTGTTCCTTTCAAACTAAAATGGCACATTCGAGGACCAACTTTTTTTTATGAATTAAAAAATTCTGTTATTTATAAAAATAAAAAATAAATTTAAAAATCGTAAATACTCGTTTAAATTTATGTGTATGACACAAATGGTTGCAGATTTTCCCCCGTCTGGTCTAAATATGCCTGGTTCTGCACATATACACATATATACACATACATACACAACATCAGACACCAGACTTTGTGGCATTATCTAGTTGTATGCACTTACAGGCATAGTGCGTTTTTGTGTTGCAAGGTGTGCAGGAGCTTGCCCCTCGGCCAGAGTATGTGTCCCGTGGACAGAAATCACAAGAGGAGGAGCCCGGGCTGCGACTGAAAGTCCCAGGTTTACATGGAAAACACTCTGATGTGTACGCCACACCTGAGAGAGAAAAGGGCGTCATACAATGTTTCAATGAGAAGCAAATTTGCAGATTAAAATGGAAGAGAAAGCACTCATAGCACATCCTCACCTTCGATCCGTATGTTCTTCAGGAGTACTGGTTTGACTCCTTTTGAGTCGAGTGTGACTCCAGTAGTTCTCCAGTACAGTATATTAGAGCCAGAATTCAGATTAACCTGACCATATGAGGAAGATATCATATAAATATTACTCTTATAAAGTAAATACGACTTAGTTGAGCGTTGATAAACTGCAAACTTAAATTACTACAACAGCATAATCATTTTCAATGTTTTATTAAACTAATGTTTTATTGAGCAAGGGACACTTAATATTTCAACAGTATTACTGATCCGATTCGTGAGAATCGGATTCACGAGAACATCATCGTTTTCGCCAGCAATGATTTATGGAAATGAATCAACATTGAACTTACTTAAGCTGGACAATGACACCACTTTCTTCTAGAGCTGCTGTAAAGCCTAAACAAACAACTTATTTTCCTGTTGTCATTTATAAAAACATTTTTGACTTACACTATGCGTTCCCCACTCTCCATGAGTAGTCAATTTGATCCATTTTTTATTTGAATTCTGTCCCATCTCTTGACACTGGTCGTTCTGAATCTGTCCAAAAACATTTGTAGCGGTACAGTACAGAATAGCAGCTTTTGATATCTTAAAATATCTTACAAACAAACATGTCTCCACGGAATTAATGGAATCCAGACTTACAAAGAACTCAAAGAAGATGCTGTTATCCACATACTGGTAGTCAAATGACACTGACCCCGGCTTCTTTAAATGAACAGTGTAGATCAGAGACACCGTACACTCATCCCTGTTGGACTCCAGATACGAGCCCTGAGCAACCCACTTTGCACTAAAAGCACACAAATACACAAGGCGCACACACACTGTGGTGACTACAGCCTTGTTGCATAACAGGATAAAAATCAAAAATATTGTTTAATATTTGAATCGTTTCATTTCTCTGGAAGTGTGAGCAGTGCATGCCAGCACAAATCAGTGTTTGCTTTAATCTGAATGTGCACTGATTTAATATATAAATAATAAAGGGAAAGGGCAAAAATAAAGTGCTTTGATGAGAATCAAAAAAAGAGAGAGATAGAGAGAACTTGGATTGGGAACAGTCATTTCATCTGACATGCACGTCCTACATTATGTATGAGCATTAGGATTTTAGTATTACTCCATTCAGTATTGCACCAATAAAGAGAACATATTCTCAAAACACATCAAATATATAAAAGAAAAAGAAAAAGCACTTTAATAGGAAATATATAAAACAAGAATAAATAAAATAATAATATGGTCTTCAAAATAACATTTTATAAATGACTGACGTCTCCAAAGTAACTCACCTGCTGCAAGTGGATGCATTCTGTCGGTTGGGGGTGTCATCGGGGGAGGTTGCTAGGCTGATGAATCCAGGAGGGATGTCGTCCCACTCATTGAAACGCAGGCCGCTGCCCAGGGAGTAAGTGCCGGCCGCACACTGTGTGCACTCCTGAGCTGACATCTCCAGAAACTCCCCTGCTTTGCATGTGAATGCTGACAGACAAGGATGTAAACAAATGTACAATACAGTTTAAATGATATATCATTGAAAAACAAATATTGACCAGATAGATCACCACTGCAAATTTTGGGTGGGGCAAGTATATCATGGTCATTGGAATCCAAAAAAAAATAAAAATATCGGTTAGGTTATCGGTTATCCAGACCAATAAATTGCACAAATAAATTATATAAATCAAAATAAATACATTTGACAGTTGTTTTTTTTCCATAATCATCATAGTTTCCTTGGCTATTTAAAGAAACAAACAAAAAATTATAAATTAATAAGAATACTATATAATATTTTAACACCATGCCAGGTTTTTTGTCAGTTTTAAATAAACATCTAAACAGGAGTTAAAACAAGTGAATAAATAAAATTCCTCTGGAATAAATACCTCAATGTAAAATGTAACACTGAATCTGTTACAGACAACATTAGGCCAAGCTTTTATAAAAAGCTTGATGAATTTATTTTTAGCAAGAAATAAAAGTAATGTGTGAGACCCTTTTTTATTTTTTTACACCAAGATCTCATTGAAAATCATGACCATTATTAGTGGTTATTTTTTTCTCTCATTGGTGTAGTCTTAGTTATGTCACAGTAAAGAAAAGTCATTTTAGAGGCAGAGAATGTTTTGATTAATATATTAATAATGTACCCAATAACACCACCACTACCCAATATTTTATTAACAAAGTAAAAAAAAGAGTGATTTCAGAATGCCTTTTGCTTCCTGCTTCAAACTACTCATGACTAAAATTCAATACAATGACCCAGAACTCTGGTTTAGGTTTGGGGAATCATTATTCAGGGGCCAATGAAAATACTCTATGCAAGAGGAAATTCCTCTGTGCTGATAAGGAGCAACAAAAAAAATGCTGTTTAAATACTCTTGCTGTTCAAAATTCACTCAAATTAGTGTATGTTCATGCATGAAAATCCAAATAAACACAATATAAATTTCCCAAAAACCCATCTCAGTCAAAACCCTCCATAAATTAAACAGGAACACTATGTGAACCTACAGCAGTCAGTGCCCTGCACGGGGTCTGGCAGTCCTGTACACTCTCCTGGATTCAAAGGAATGGCCACCCTCCATCTGGACCCGGTACTGTCACACTCTGTGTACTGAAAGTAGAAGTCAGTCTGTGGAAACAAACAACACGTCTAAATTTAACAAGGATCTTGACTGTGCTTGTTTTTGTGGGTGTGGATGTGTGAAGTTCGACTGTAAAAGAGTAAAGTACAAGGACGCTTGAGTATTAATGCAGAGAATATTAAAGCAGGTCGTAACAGGATTCAATAAATGCATGAGTCATCTGTCCTGAGTCTGTTGTGGCCGGCTGGCCGCAGCCTTTCCTCTCCACAAATCAACATTACTAGCTATTAAATCATGAACGAATAGTTTGAGTAAAGAAATCAGTGTTTGAACAAATCATTATCGTTCACATCTACAACATGCAGTGACTTACAGAACAAGCATTTAAGAGCAGGATGTGACTGAGCTCGTCATTGGTTAGAAAGACCGTCTGAATTAGATTCGAACAACATTAGAGAAACATCTTGGTCATAAAGTGCAACAATCACATTCATGAACAAACTGGGACGATATCTTATTCCTGAATTAACTGGAAAAATTGGGACTTTTCATTTCTGAACAAATGGGAATATGTGAAAGAACTGAACGAAATGGGATGACATGCTTGTTAACGAACTTGCATTGATAGAATTCACGGCCCCCCGAACGAATAGACTGAGGAATCTAACCCCCCAAACGCACAGACTGTGGCTTGTGGTCCCCGAACGACTGGACTGCGGTTTCCAGCACTCCAAATGAAATGTTTGTGATCTATTTGGGACATATCTTGTTTGAGAATTATTTAAACAAACTTGGACATTACTGAATTAACAGATACATTTTGTTATTTCTAGTAGATTTGTATGCACACATTTTAATTATGTATAAAGGATAAAATTACTTGTTTCAAGATTGACATACAAAAAGACATACTTGCAACGAACAACTTGCTGGAACGAGTCAGTGACCAATCCTGAACAACGAAGTAAAGATTCAGAAGAATAAAATAAAAATGCCACTAATCAGGCTCTTACAGCAAGAAAACACAGATTAATGGGTTTGAAGCAAAACAAGAAAAGTCAAGATACCTTTTTAATCCTTAAAAAACTTTGCTGAATTTCATCTTAAACTACACTAGAAATAATCCAATCATAATAATATTCACAGGGTTAATGGCATCTGCACCAGGTAAGGTGACAATAATAACAGAAAATGCATATGGATAAAGGGATTATTGTTTTTAATAAGATGTGACCATTTTGCTCAGCCAAACCGCTGAACCGTCTCTTTACCACCACATTCCTACGGCTCCTCCAGAACTGATTGAGTGATTGGGAAGGAAAGGCTGCCATCAGGAGGAAGCTGATAATAAAACCAGAATGCCCTTCGGGTCAACATACGCTAGTGCAGCCAGAATAGGATCTAGTCCAGGGGTGGGCAAACTTTTTGTCTAGCGGGCCACATTGGTTTCTAAAATTTGACAGAGGGGACGGGCCAGAATATAAGGATGGTGTGTTTGTGTGAACTAATATGAGCTAAATGAAATGTAAAAACCACTGTATGAAAAGATTTGGCCTTTAACGTGCACCAAAACATCAGGGTTCAATGATAAATTGTTTTCCAAATGTATCAATTTAATAACAGCAGATAAACTCATTCAGTTTCAGTGGGAACAGTGTTGTTTTTATTATAAAATATATATATATATATATAGACAGATGTGCGTTACTGATGATGACAATGAAAAACAAATGCTAAAAAAAATGTGTTGCAAGACAATTGTTGCCCGCTTATAGTCTATCACAAAAGACTAATATCCCAGTAATGTTTCAGTGCCTATGCACATAATGGTTAGATCAGATCTTGCTTAAGGAATACAATTTGTTTGTCAAATAATAATGGAATAACAGATTACAGTAATACCTCGGTTTACAAGTTTAATTCGGTCCAAGAGCGAGCTCGTAAACCAAAATGCTCGTACACCAAAGCAAATTACCCCATAAAAATGCACTAAAAATCAATTAATTCGTTCCACACGACCACAAATGCCCATTTTAAATATTTTTTTGGTTTTACCCTTTACCGTTACCTAAATTTGTAACCATTAATATCTCATATAAATACTAATTCATAATTGACAATTAAACTCTAAAAATACTTGACAATTTACTGTAATGCACTTCAGGCTTGAACAGAGTGCATGGAGGAGAGAGAGGAGGAAGGAGGGAGGAGGGGGGAGCGGGAAAGCAAGGATGAGAGCAAATGAGTGAATTTATTATAATAGTGCAGAAAACAAACAAAGTGATAATCCAGAGTGAAAGTCGTGGAACACAGGAGTCGCGAACGAACGAACCCAAGGGAGCCGCGAACGAAAGCGGGGAGATAGGCAGATGATATGAGATTCAGGTGTTCAGTGACCACACACACACACACACACTCAGGCAGAACTAGGAGACAATGAATTCATGAACTGTGACTGTTACTGCTTGGAGGTACTGTAAGTATATATTTCACTACGTGAACAATAGCGATCACAATTAATTAATGTTAAGAATAGGAGGTAAAAACCTCTGTAAATCACTCATAAAAGTATCACTGTGGTGAATGATGCAGCCAAACCAAGCAAAGCTGGTTAAGAGGTGATAAAGGGGTTGGAACCTCGTGACTGTGTAATGAGAGGCTGTCATTAGGATATTTCCAGTAAAATGTGCACAATGATACTGAGCGTTAGGACTTCTTCCACACAAAAATACGCCTGGATGAGGGAATTTTTTTCTCGTTCACCGATACAATGCTCGTACACCGATTTGCTCGTATACCAAGTCGCTCGTAAACCGAGGTATGACTGTATATAGATAATACTGCTTGCAAGTTTTAAATAACTTGTCTTAAATCCTTATTCAAGGTGGGCTTACATTCTGTATATGTTTAATCTGTCTTTGGGGAATATGTCCACAGTTACTTTCTCCATGAAATGCATAAGTTGAACATTTATTTTGTATTCTAACTATTGGTTTATGGGACAAATAATAAAGATTTTAACAGTCACAGTATTTTCCATGAACAAAGGCCAGAGGTGCTGCTGAGCTCTCAGTGAAAGCTGTTTGAAGGAGGATATTCTTAGCATCATATCACCAGGCTCTTGAGATGGGCACGCAAAGCTGACCATATTTGTGAAAAGAGTCACTTAGCATTCCACTGGAACCATATTCATCAATCAGCATAACCTTAAGAGATAACACACATACTCAGTTGATTCTAACACATTATTTCAGAGACGAGATATTTAAAATGGGATCGCCATCCCAAAAAAAGCAATCTGACACCAATCAATATACCCAGACAAAAAGCATATCAGCCTTCTTAATCAATATTTAAGCTGAAAAGCTCAAGGAGACAAACATTAGTATTAAAAAAAAAAAAAACACAAAAGGCATAATAAACTGATAGTCAAAATTGTTGGGAGCTTAAAATGACCCTGAATACCTGTAAAGGCATGTGTAGTATTACACTTACAGCATGTTCACCACTGCAAAAGCAAACAAAAAAATCCAATAATTAACAGGCCAAAATCACACAAATGCATGTGTGGAAAAAAAAAGAAGTAAAAACACTATTGCTGCATAATGAGAAGGTACCAAAAAGCCAAGAACTACAAACAAACATCAATATTAAGCACGCACATTTTGGTATTTTTAATATAAGCTGTTAGACTGAGTTAAGATGTTCCACTTAAAACCACAAGTACTATTCCAAACAACAACAAAAAACACAATCTAAACATATTAAAAATGTTTGACAACAAAACCGCTCTTGTTTTGGTTATCCGTACAGAATATTACCAGGATATATACCAAAAGAGTCACAGAAATAAGTTGTTGATAGAACACCAACATACACACTGATAATGGAGATACAGATTTATAAAAAAAAAAACACACAAAAAAAACAACAAAGATTCAACTTAAAGCTATACTTATAGCTTTATTTTATTAAAATAAAGCAGGTGCATCACTGTGAGCTGTAAAAGCCAATCAAACATCTGAAATTAAGCCAGGAGCCATTCCAAACATGATTTAAGGCTCTACCTGACAGTGTGACTTTAACATAATAAAGCAAACGTCCATAAATAGAATTAAACTGTCACTGAACCTCTAAATGTTTAGTAAAACAAAATTGTCCTTACTCATATAAACAACACAGCCTAGTTCTCATTGGATATTCACTCTCTTATCTGACGCACCTGTTACTTTGATTATAAGGTGTGACAACCTACACATCTTACTGTTAGTAAAGAGACAGAGCCCAAAAGTACAAATAAATGTATGCCAAACCACCATTGATGCTTTAAGGACCAATAGACGAGCAAAAACAGATCCGTGAACAACAAGGATTAAACGCAAAAACATTAGCGTGAATGATCTCTCACCTCTTTGCACTGGCGCAGGTGAACGGTGGATTCCGTGGACGCGTTCGGGATGAAAACACAACATATCCACGCCGTGCAATACAGTATCAAACGCCTTCGGTGGCGGACGTTTTTCCTCGTGCGCTCCATCGCTTGCTGAACGGAGTAACGGGACCGTCCCATCATATCGGCTAGTTACGTCAACATGAAACGTCATGTGACGGAGCCGGTGAAATGACGTCACAAATGGGTTAATAATGCCCCAAATGAGGAGTCACATTCCTACTCGCCAGCTTAATATACTTTGAGGGTGATTATCAAAATGATTGTATTATTCGCAGAATTCTGCACAACGTAGAGTCATGAATATGATAGAAATATCTGTTCTAATACATTCGGAGAAATTGATGAACATTCACAACATTGATTTTACATCCACTAGTAATGATTAAACGAGTTTGCGATTGTTATTCATCTGCAAGCCACTGGATGGCAGTCGTTTTAAAGAAATTAGAAAGACAGGTAAAAGTGCTCTGTCATGTGGAATATGATGCATCTATTTTAATGCCCTTTTCTAATTCTTGAGTAATTAGGCATAGTGTTTCAATGGTATTTATATTAATTGAGACAGCCACTGTGGAACATTTATAATTTAAAACTTTCACACCCCAGTAGATATTATAACAGCTAAACAGTTATTCAATTATTGAAAACCTAAAATTAATAACTTAACACAGCCCCTAAAAGGTGTACCTTTTCTTAGACAAAATCTTGATACTGAAAAACTCAAAAAATGTATGTAATGTGTAAATTAGATTGTATGCCTGGTTTGAGAGTTCATAGTGGGTTTACATTCAACCGTTTTGGTCTTCTTGAAAACTGTTTTGCATACAGAGCAGAACCAGACTCACATCATTATGGTTTCAATCCACAAAATATTTAACTTCTGTGGTACATGTATATTTTATTCATTGTCTGGGCTCCATCCTTTAGTACCAGCATTGTTCACTGAACAAAATTACAATATTTTATTCAAGAAACTGCTGAAATACTCACTCTTGACAGCAACAGAAAATAATGAACACAAATATTCAGCTTTGGCATAAAAACAACAACTAAACTAATCGATTTGTTTTACAAGCATCCTATGACCTATGTGTAGCTACACAAACAAGACTCTCTCTTCTGACAGATTAATAACTACCTTTTATATTCATTTAACAACTTTTGTGCTTGAGAGAATTAAGGTGGTGCTCAGTATGAGTGGTGTGCCTGAATTACGTCATCTTCCAACATCATGGAAGTACAGATTGGCACACAGACAGAGGAGGATAATGAGACCAATGGAATAATAAATCAGACCACGGAACTTTGGATCCAGATCACCTTGACGATACCAGTACATCTGCAACAACAACAAAAATATTTTTTATAAATTACATAATTAAAATGAAATTGTAAAACCTCCATGATTTTACAAAGTATCAAATTTAGTTCCAGACTAAGTTTTTTTTTTTTTTAAGAAGGGGGGGAAATCAGAAAGTAACTGTCAAGCAGTGAATGATGAAGATCGTAGACCTATATTTTCTGTATATAACTTACCAGCACCAATACAGAGGAACAGATCATGATGATGCAGACCACAAAGTAGATATTTAATGCTGTTGGAGGAGGTGTAGGGAAGACAAATGAACTTATGACAGTTACCTGAAAAAGAGGGGGAAATAGGGTACAACAATATGCTGTTGGATGCAAGTGATCAGCAATCAATTATATTGCAAATGCACATAGAACAACACCATAAACATTTAAAAATGCATAAAAGGAACCTGAAATTCAGGATGTACTATTTAGAATGAATGATAGAGGCAAGTCACACAAAAAAAAAATATATTTCTCTATTCCCCATGCTTGAACTACTTGTGTGTTCAAAACTTTGTATTGTAAGCACTCATGTATTTTTGTATCCTCTGGACAAATCGCTGCTGTAAATTGTAAGTCGCTTTGGATAAAAGCGTCTGCTAAATGAATAAATGTAAGTGTAAAAAATGTAAATGTAAGTAGGGTGTGTGTTCAACAATACTCACTAGGACTAACAGAGATGCAAGTCCACCAATAGCCAGGTTAAGAACTTTGTGCTTGAAGAAAAAAAAACTTTATATGAACAAATTAAGTTGTGTCAATTTAATTAGATCTATTTGACTACATATTGCCATATAGGCCTATCCAAGTTCATGTTGTGCATACTAATGTGTCCCTTTAATCCTGCTTCATTATATACACTATAACACCTGTTCATAGACTTGCTTAATCAAGCAAGCAATTAAAAACAAATCATGTTTCTTCACCGCTTCTAAAACACACACACTTACAATTTAGGTACATCTTCCTTTTCTTGAATATAAATAAATAAAACAAGCCAACAATTTTAAACAAGTAAATGTGCTTCTCACCCGCAATAACATTCCTCCAAAAGGCGCGTTGTCTGCGCCGCTGGTGCGCGTCCTGGAGTCATCCATGTTGCTGGTGGGACTGAGAGGGTTTCTAGTCATGAGAAGCGGATCATCTTTGAACCCCTGCATTCACCAACAGGCCTGAAAGGCCTGTCTCATTTCTTCAGATGCATATCATTCACTCATGCCTCTGGCCGAGGCAGCACAAAGGGAGTCCTACACACATTTTATCTTTTAACGGGACACAGGGAAACATTGTTAAGAGAAACAGTCATGAGGTTACTTGGTTGTTTATTGGAAATGTGATCGCCAATGTAGGCAAAGCAAATTTAATATTTAAATTCATAACGTGAAAATGGCAAGTGATATGAATAAAAAGGACAGGGATTAGTGATCATAATTCAAACTCGGTTCTGGAGAGCCACTGACCAACAAAATTTGGTTTGCTTCGACACACCTGCCTGTTGAAAGTTTCTAGAGTGAAACCGTGATTAGCTATGTTGAATTAGGGTTTCTTCTGAACTCAAACGGTACAGGTGGCCCTCCTCTCCAGGAGCAGGATTGGACACCCCTGCTATAATTAGTCAGGGACGATGGGTAATAGTTATAACTATGGGTTCTCTAGAATATAATTATATGTTAACTGTACTGTTTTCTTTTTATTAATTGTCATTATTTAGGTGTAAATTGTCTTCAAGCTCGTTTGAGAGGATGGACATGTGGTACCCGTTACCTTTTGCAGCGCTGATACAGAGGGCCCAATCACAGTCGTTTATGACTACTCTATTATCACATTTTAAAATCATTATTTGAGGATTGTTTCACATTGATTTTCTAATAATAATCATTGTAGAATTATATGTATATATTAGATTGATCACATTATTGTATTCACACGATTATAGCGCCTCCAATAAGAACGCAATGGAGAATTTGGTTTGAGTCGACAGCGCCCTCTAGAGGAAAAACACTCAAGCTATTCATTTTAAATCAAATTATGCATAATGGAGACACTTCTACACTAAACAGACAAAAAACACAACAACCGATTAATCCGAATGATGGATTTATTTAACTTTGCAACAGAGTTAAAGTATAGATATATGTAACACAGAATCCAAAGTGTCAGACCTTACTGGAATATTCACCATATTTTCTGTATAGGTCCCTGAGCACCCACCTTTATTCTATGAACATTACACATTATTAGTCAAAGAAAACGGAAAGAGGACCATTTCCTGAAGCAACAGATCAATGATCGGTTACTGAAGTCAAGTAAACACACTATAGATGTTAAAAGTTAAATAAAGTTGTCATACAGGCTATGACTCACTAAATACATTAGGTCTCTTAAATCTTTTACTGTTTATTCTAAATATTTATAACAAAATTGTATATTTGATATTTCAAGATAAACCAAACCAAACTGGTCACATCCTCAACAGTCCAGTGCAAAGGTTTGCATTTAAGGTAGTCACATAAATATTTCAACAGACTGAAGAGGTTTGAGAAACAATCCAATTTCGTGAGACAGCACCTTGGTCTTGGTATTGGTTTAGAGTGGTCTTAACTACAACACTATAAGAACGTCTATAAAACTGTCAAAACAGGCACTTCAGGTAATTTCTGATGTTTAAGGAGACAGGTGATGGTCATTCAGAGTTCACATTTTGGCCTTTAAAGGAACTATGTTGAGAGACAGCACAAAGTTCTCTAGGGTGGACAAGTATTCCTGAGGGTGTGCGCGCAGATGACCGGCATGAATAGACTCTTTCCACTTCTTGCTTTTGACAGATAGGCCTCGATCCCTCCAGAACTCCACCATCTTTTCCAAGGTCTTGTAATCGCACATTACATCGTTCTCAGCGAAAAAGAAGAGAGCAGGTGCCGTCAAAGGAGTGTTCCAGAAAATGTTGATCGCGGAGTTAAAGTAGTCAACGGTCTGTTTTTTAAAGACACGGAAGTACAGAAGGCCAGCTGTTCTCACAAGACCTTCCATCCGGGGAAACATGGTTTTACCCAGGCCTGGACAACAAACCAAAAATTATTAAGCAAGAGATTTCAGTGACTACTGGTACTAGAAAATTAAAGTTCAAGGACACATTTTTCCCTGACGGTTTTAGGTCTTGTGTAAATTTGATCTTTGAAAGTTAAAGGGTTACTAGTGTGGATGACAAGTTGTTCTAGGTGGTGGACAGATACATATACAGACATACATACAGATAATGGTACGACAATATACAAACATTTGGGGTCACATTAAATTGATCAAAAATGACAGAAAGACATGCATTTTGTTAAAAAGATTTCCATTTCCCATCGAATATCTCATTCTCATTATTTCCTCAAAAATATATTTTTTATGATATTTCAACATTGATAATGATGATAATAATAATAATAATACATTTTTGTTGAGCAGCAAATCAGCATATTTGAATGAATTCTGAAGGATCACATGAAACTGAAGACAGGAGTAATGATGAGGAAAATACATCTTTAAATAAATCAATTAAATTTTAGATCAATAAAATAATATTATTTCCCAAAAATAACACTTTTCTAAGTGCAGACTTTTCATGATTTTATATTTTTAAAATGTACTGATTGAGTCAAAATGTTTTAAGGATAAAAAAAAAAATAGTAGTGTAGTCGATGACAAACGACAAATTACATTACAAACACAAGGTTTACTGTTTTATTTTCAATGAGGTATGATATTCCTACAGAAGGTATGTTTTTAAATCAAGTTTAAAATTAAACATGTCACGAGTAACCAAGTGAAGTATTTAGGACAGGCTGAGTGATTTATGCATTTATGTTCCATGACTCAACATTTGGATGCACGTAGTGCCAACTTAAATTCTCCAGTAGATGTTAAGCCTGTTATGAGAGGTGCTCAACAGAAACCACACTCGTACTCAGGCGTATTAAACTACAAAGAAATCAGAGGTGGAAAACAACACATTTACAGTATCCTACTGGGGTTTGGTATGTTTTATGATGGTGTATTTTATAGAGAATTCACTGTATTGTAATAGATAAAGCAATTCATACTTTTATTCAGTAAGAATGCATGAAACAGAATATTTCTATTTCAAATAAAAGCTGTTCTTTTAGACTTTCTATTATATTTTTAACTGTTCTTAACTGATACGAAGCAAAAAGTGTTTAAATTTGAATACGTTAGTAAGATTTTAATATATACACAGCATATTTACATGTTATTTACACATGAAAGAAAAATGGGGTAATGTAAAAAAGCCAATCAGGACGCAAGCCAAAAGTCAAAAAGATAAAGATTTGTTTGTTCAACTGACTTGAATAATACAATGATCCCTCGTTTATCGCGGTTAACGTGGACTGGAACCTCCGCGATAGGTGAAAATCCGCAAAGTAGGATCAGCCAATCAGCTCACGGGATACATCCACTCATGCTCTCATTCGTCGATCTTGCGCCGGGAACCAATCACATGGGTGTGTACAAAGCCTCTGAGAGAGTTTCTCTCTTTTTCTGGCATCCTGGGAAACCGTTTCTCTTGCGCATCGCAACACGGCTGCCGATATGGCGGTATTTTAGAATTTTTATTTTTCAATAAATATTTTTGAAAAATCCACGAGGCCCTGAGGCTGCTAAACGGCGAGGGATTCCTGTACTAAATATATATAGGCAATATAAAAATTTAGATACCACGATCCAAGATTCTGATCATACCATGTTTGAAATGTAGACTGAAAGGTTTATACCGTATATAAAATACTTGACATTGTAATCTCTATACATACCGGTGGCCATATGGTCCAATGATCCCATGACCAGGCTGTCGTAGATGTGACCCCTGATCCTGTTTGTTAGGTCTTGGTAACGTTGGGTATCTTTGGCCATATGAACAAGAACCTGACCAAATGTGTATCCCCCTATGGAGAAAGCATGGACCAGTAGGGGGCGCTGTGAGAAGCGCTCGCTTTCTAATAACTCCAATACACGGCCACCATACTCCAACCCCCAACGGGGCCACAAGAACTGGCTCACTTCGCTTTCCACTACGAGTACATCAAAGCCTGTGCGAAAGTAAATCTCACAGTACTTAGCAATGGCTTGCGGTCTGGAGCCCAGCCATGGCAGTAATAGCAATATAGGTTTAGGGTGATCGGATGAAAAGCTAGCTGTAGGAGTCCCAGTGACATCGCTGGCGAAGAAGGTGATGTGTTTACTGATCTTGAGCGCTGTGACCCCAGTGGCAGCCATGGGGACCACTCTGGAAAGCATGACAGTAGGTGAGCTAAAGAAAGAGCAGAGTGGAAAGAACAGGAGTTAATAGTTACGAAATGTCACAGCTGGTTCCAATTTACTCACGTGTCGGCTGCTGCGACAGAAATCCGAGTGACTCTAGAAATTAGCCACTTAAGGAAAAATCTAGTTTTCTGGATGAACCACATGCTGTATTGCCTGAATTCTCAGATTTGACTGAATCAGTTAAGACAGTGTTTCACAGCTCTGCTCCTCTGACACTATTTCGTCAGCTCTGTCACAATTTTGGATGGTTTATGAAATGCTAAATATTTAAGTGTTGCACCATTATACTTGATCAAGTTTAAATGTAACCCTGCATATCACATAAAAATTTAAGTAAGATTACGTTAAAAAACATTCACTTAATCCAGTTTATCGGTCATTGACTACTACACATAGTCTCTATTGTGATATATCATATATCAGATATTCAATGTGAACCGGCTTCTCAAACAAGTAGGGCAGGACTTGATTTTGTGCACCAGGGATTGGTTGGATGGTTGTGGTTTGCCATGGCTGTGATCACATGCAAGTAACAGGTTGTTCTGTCCTTGTGCTGACAAACATATAATTAGAAAAGAAGCCATTTTGATTAAACATGTTTTAAACTTTGTAGTTTTGTTTTTTTGCTGTTGTTTTTAATGATGTGCACAGATAAATCTATTATTTACATACAGAAATACCTAAAAAAAAAAACATTTTGGTAAAACCATGGTACCATTTTTATTTCATGGGGATTTTAAAGCCTTTAGATAGACAGACAGACATCCATAACATACATAATTGATCAAATTGACATTTACACATTTTGAAAGGACTTTATATGCAGCAATAAACTGATCTACATATGCGTTTTTCTGTGTGTTGCCGTCACTGGTATATCCCACATTATCAATTAAAATGAATGTAATTTTTTTTGCAGTATTAAATTTATATTTGTTATATTTATCTATAACCCCTTTATACATTTTAGATACAGCTCCTAATATTACTAATGTACTAGCAAAGGTCAAAGAACCAAGCACAAACACAGATGTGGATTTTGATGCAAGTCAAAACATTAGTGGCATGTGTTTGTTTCAAGCTAACATTGACCCTTCAACACAAGTGAGGGCCCAACACAAACTCACACATGCTCTCACAAGGTTGAATCCAGCTACTTGACTTACTAACATATCTTTTCCTTCCACCTTAAATGACATTACGCTTCATTAACATGTCTGTATCTACAACATTGTGTCTATACAGTGTTGATTCTCTGTAATGCATTGACCCTTAAACTTGACATTACAAAAGTGCTGACCCGTACCAAGCATTTGTGCAGTACAAAAATTATTCAAACTTTGCATTTCGAACATCCCTGTCAAATCTAAGAGAGATACAAGAAAATTAGGTTTATAGGACTTCACTATGAATTTGTCTGTATTGTCCAATATGGTTATGGTATACCATAAGTTTATGTTTAAGAAAAAATTAGTACAGTACAATATGTTCAAAATGGGTATTTTCACATTAGACGGTGTATCAAACACCTTTGTCTTTACTCTTTTCTTTTTTTCACAGTGCAATGTCAAGCTTTATTGTAAAACAGAAGTCAACGGAAAAATCCATCTGGTTTATTGATGAATTTTGCATATAAACAAGGGTTGCCAAACTCTGTGAAATGTTTTGCTTATATTTCTTAACCAGTATGTTAGCTTTTCTAAAAGATACACAATTATTAGAGGTGAGCATTTACAATTACATTTATGGAGTCTAGATTGAATGAAAAATTCAGTGAATCAATCTATATCTAGAGTTCAAAGATGTGATTCCTGCCTTGCACAGTTCGCTCCAGACTTCGTCATCTACGCTCATACCTAGATCATGTTCTCATCTGAATTTAGATTTGTCTAAATTAGGTAGAGGTGTATTTGTAATAAGGGAAATATATATACCGGTATATATAGAGATTATTTTACAGTTTTGTCCGCTCAAATAAATGACTTGTTCCATCTGTGTGCACTAGGTAACTTCAGTTGAAATCTCGTAGCTGCAAGTAGCCAAAAATAGATTAAAGCTGTTCAAAATAAAAGAACACCACGTCCTCATATAATTTCTCTACGCACGTAATACCTTCATCAGCCAATATTTTAAAGCGTTTATGCTGAAAACAATTTGAAAGCAATCTGTTGACCCATAATTGCATCTTAGAGGAAAGAAACTCTCTGTGCAAATATTTTTTGTGACCTTTCCCACGTCTGGTTTGAGTGAAGGATTATAGGTTTACTTGTGATTGTTTTAAATAATTTCTCCTCCATTTATGTTGGATATCTGTTTGAACATATTCCTTTAATTCAAATAAATATATTATAAGCCATGAGTGGAGAGGACTGCTTCCAAAAATCAGTACCAACAGTACATTTTGAAATTTTAGGCCTGATTGTAGTCTAAAGCAAATTTGTAAAGGCTGATTCTGGGGGTTTACCATGCCACATAAAGAGATTGACTAAACTATTAAGAGAGGTAAAAAAGGAGGGTAAGATATGAATTGGGAGGGACTGAAAAAAATATATAAAACTTAGGTAAAATATTAATCTTGATAACATTCCATTTTCTCCAGACATTGAGGCAAATAAAAAATTGACAGATTTTTTCCCCACCTACAGAAATACTAAAGTACAGTGGTACCTCGGTTTACGAGCGACTTGGTATACGAGAAAATCGGTGTATGAGCATGGAGGGTCAAATCGGTGTACGAGCATGGAGGGTCAAATCGGTGTACGATCATTGTATCGGAGTGCGAGCAAATTTTTCCTTCACCCACGTGCATTTTTGTCCTAACGCTCAGCATCTTCGCAGGCATTTTTACTGGAAATATCCTAATGACAGCCTCTCATAACACAGTCCTGCAGTTCCAACCCCTTTATCACCCCTTAAAGCATTCATTCTCTCAGCCTTGCCCTGTTTGGCTGCATCATTCACCACAGTGATACTTTCAGAAGTGATAACATTAATTAATTGTGATCGCTATTGTTCACGTAGTGAAATATATATGTGGTTCATGAATTCATTGTTTCCTCACTTCTCTCCACTCCAGAGCTCGCGTTGGTCACGCGCGCGTCTCCCGGAGCTCGCGGTGGTCGCGCGCGCGTCTCCCGTTCCAGGACTTTCAGTCTGGATTATCACTTCGTTTCTGCACTATTATAATAAATTCACTCATTTGCACTTGAATCCAGATTTTGTGTTTTCCCCATCCCTCGTCTGTCTCTCATCTCCTTCATGCCAGCAGACGCTGCTCAAAGTGAGTTACAGTAAATTGTCAAGTATTTTTAGAGTTTAATTGTCAATTACTAATTACTATTTATATGAGATCTTAATGGTTATAATTTTAACTGTAATTAATAGTGTAAAATAAAAACAAAAATATTTAAAATGGGCATTTATGGTCGTGTGGAACGAATTAATTGATTTTTAATGCATTCTTATGGGAGAGATTGTTTTGGTGTACGAGCATTTTGGGATACGAGCTCGCTCTTGGAACGAATTAAACTCGTAAACCGAGGTATTACTGTATTTGATACCTAAAGGTGCGAATTTTACCTTGATTCAATCTTGTAAACAGAAAAGCAACTCTACACGCACAAAAAGATTTTGCAAGCAAGTAAGTTTACAGAATAAAATTTAAATAAAATAACACTACATTTTATTAATAGAACATACATTAGAATATAGTCATAAACGCTATTCAGCTTCTGGGTAAACCTGTAGTATAGCGTCGTTAATTACCAACTAGCACCAGCATGGTGAATGGTGCTTTAAATAAACTTGAAACTGTGTTAACAACAGCTTTATTGGGTGTCTTTTCATGTTATTACAGCGGTTTTGAGTCTATTTTAATGTCGGAGGTTTAGCCCCCTGCTGGTGCTAGTTGGTAATTACCGACAATATACTACAGGTTTACCCAGTCAAGAACAATAAGTCTTTTTGATAAACGTTAACATAGTGACGTCAGAAGGAATTTTACGTTACTGTCACTTTAAGAGCTGCTGCTGATGATATTTAAAACGCGTCATCAGTCTGTGAAAAGCGTTCATATCTGAATTCAGTCCAAGGTCACAGTAAACATGTTATTCAACACTCCGTCTCAAAATAAACACAGCCCCAGATCATCATCATGCCTAATCATCTACTGCTGATAAAACTAAATGATAAACCATAACAAATCTGAGACGTTTAGTCACTTGAATAAACCGTCAGCACACTCTGCTGCTCATTCTACATGTAAACAACAGACTTCACGTTTAAAAGCATGCAAAATCCCGCCAGTAACAGACATATGAGTGCGTTTCTTGCCTGCTGCTGACAGGACTCCAGAGCTGAGGCAGATGCTGAAGATTCAAAGCGCGACTTCTCCTGCATTCGAGTTCAGCACTCTTGAGTTCTTGACATCCGACCGCCTTCCGCGAGCTTTCGCGTGACGTCATTTGATGATGAAGATGACATCATCATTTTCTTCTTCTGTTTGGTTTTTGGCGGTTTGCAAATCAGCTTTAATGTTCTTTACCGCAACCAACTGAACTGGAGTGTGGAGTGAGGCCTATTAGTAAATTAGAAAAGCTAAAAATAATAACAATAATTAGCTTATTACTTTAATAAATATAATCTTGTTCGTTTCATATATTGCAACACCTCATCTCACCTTGTTTTCTTGCCAACAGATTTTTAATGATTCCGTTTTGTTTCATGCAATCTTTCATTTTCACACTTTGTACAATATAAAATGACGTTCAACTTTATTTTCTATATTACAATGACTGCACAACCCATTGACTTTTTATTTTATAACTAATTGAATCGTAATATTGTTTTCTTGAATACTATATAAAATAATTCACTTTATCCCTCTATTTTACTTCTTGCTATATATTGTATGTATCCAGTCCACAGTAATAATGACCATATTTCAGGCTTTTTTAGAGCTGCTAAAGACACTTTAAACACCATTAAATTATCTGAAATGGTCTTTTTAATCGCTACCTGGTATTTTGGAACATATATTACTGTTTTTACTTTTCCTGATTCTGTAAATAAAAATATAAGAAATATTACTGTATTTTAGTTTTATTGATTCACCAAATGTTCAACTGTCCTCATTTCCTTTAATTAGTTATTGTACACGTGTATCAAAAAAAAAAAAAAAAAAAAACTTACGCAGTCCTCCTTCAACAAAAGGCAGTCATGGCCTTAAGATAAGAGTCTGATTAACCAAAGGTCGCCTGTTTGGTGTTTGGTGTGTGTTCACTACTCACTACTCCTGTGTGTGCGCTATCTAGGATGGGTTAAATGCAGAGGACAAATTCCAAGTATGGGTGACCATACACGACCTTCACATGCCACTTAGAGCAAATAATAGAGCTGCTCAACATTAGAGCTGCTCACTTGGGTTTATGGCTGCTGTCATTTTTTACCTGCCACAAGATGACACTGTTTTCAATACTGAATCGGCTTCCTTTCTCCAATCTCAGTGCACTCTATTAAAAAAAAAATCTGGGCTGTTTCAACCCATGTTTTGAACAAATATGAACAAACCCAACAGTTAGGGTTAAAAATAAAAAACAGAACAGAAACTGTTGGGTTTGTCCAAACAGCCCAACATTTTTTGGGTGTACTGATACCGGTACTGATACCGGTTACAATACTGGGTTGGTACCCTTCTTCATCCCTGTCCAGCTCTCCAAGTGTAACAACATACATTTTCAGCCAAAAAAAAGCTATCCCAGTTTAAGTATTTTCAAGAACAGTCACAGTAATAGTTTAACGTGTAGCTTAAATATAGTTTCCCACCACTAGATGTCTCTTTGGCTACTCATTGCATTGTGGTTAGTCTCTGTAAGCTCCCTCCTTTGAATCACCTGTGTTTAACCAATGAGCCTTGTTTTAATCTAGTATTTATATGTCTGTATTTCTGTACTTGGTTGACGGTTCTTGTTAACATTCATTCTGAGTTTGGTTACAATTTAAGTTCCGTTATTAAAAACTATTTGAATATTCTTCTTCTTTGTCCTGCCTTCTATCTACACCAAGACTGGAAGCATGACAGTTAATTGATATTACAATTTTTATTTTTTACTTGCAAGAGTCTCCAATGACAGAAGGAATGAATGGATATCCAGGAGCAACTTAGCATTTCTGAATGGCCATTGACTAGCTTAGAGAGAGACAAATCCACAAATAACTTGCCACTTGGT
Organism: Rhodeus uyekii; assembly: GCA_037043235.1. Classification (NCBI taxonomy): domain Eukaryota; kingdom Metazoa; phylum Chordata; class Actinopteri; order Cypriniformes; family Acheilognathidae; genus Rhodeus; species Rhodeus uyekii. The sequence goes on from JAWRVZ010000064.1 coordinate 785,707, forward strand.
GGCAGTGTATAGTACTGTTTGAAATGTTGTGACCACTATGTGTGGAAGGGTTAAATGATTCTACATGTTAAAAATGGATGGATTGCATACATGGATTGCTCGTTGTATTGTACCAGTGCCAGCAGACAGTGAAGTCACCAGAACTGTTTGGGTGGCAGTATTGCTATTCCCAACTGACAGGAACTCACAGCCAAAACCTTGAACTAAGATCACCCGATTTGCAGCATTTTAGTGGGACAGGATTATTTTTTATAATGTGTTTGTAAATTAATTGTTACTACGGTGTTCTGCAATGTTTATGGTCTTTTCGGGCAAGATATGCGATAAGCTACATAGAACTTAAGTTTGTTGTGTTTACTACACACTGCCGATGATCTGACGAAGGGATGGGCAACGTTGTTCCTGAGTGCCACTGTCCAGCAGAGTTTGAACCCCTAATCAAACATACCTGAATAAGCAAATGTCACAGATTCCACCAACACGCCTTCAGCACCAGGGGTCTCATTTATAAACTGTGCGAAGGATACCGACTAAAAGTTTACGTACGCTTAAAAGTCAAAAATTGCATACACCAAAAAATTAACTAAAATTAACCATCTGTGTCGCCAATTACCTCTGTCTCCAGAATGTGCGAATACACAGCTCAAAGTTTGCTTTAAGGTCTGCACATTCACCCATCAAGTTTGTTTTTTATTGATCACAACCTTTGCGTGGAAACTGGCGTACGTACGTTTCCAGCCCCGTTTTGTGCGTACGCACACTTTATAAATGAGACCCCAGGTCCTTCAGCTTAACCCATCTGCTGACAATCATTTCGAATTCTAACCAGTCGCCACTTGATTACCTCCCCTACATATTCTCACCATGCACACTCACCTGTTGTCTGGTCTCGTCGATGTCTACATGAGAACACTCATACCTGATTCCAACTTACCTGCATACCTGCTAAGCTTCCTTGAACCGAAGTTCCCCAACTCATCTGTGTACTCCTGCAGAACCTGCAGAGGAGAGAATGACGAGTGATCTAAGTGTGACTGTCTCCAACTTGTATCAGAGTTTTGTCACTTCGATCTTGTTCTCTTGTGTTTTGTGGCAGAGCCCTGACACTACTGCATTGTCTTTGTGTGTGCGTGTGGCTTCACGTGTCCTCAAGTCTTGTGGGGCGTTATGTTCGATTCCGGCACTTCGGCTTTGTTCAGTTTTGGTTTTGTGTCAGGATTCGCACATTCATGCTCCATGTTTTTGTTTTGTGTTTGTTAGTGCATAAGACAAGTGTTCACTCTGAGTTCGAGGTCCTCGAGCTGCGCGCTCTCCTGTCCGCGTGTGTTGTTGTGTAGCACGCAGTTCATGTTTACATCGGCCGCATGCTTTCATGTGGTATCTTATTTTGCTAGTGAAACAAACTGCGCATTGTCTTGTCGTCTTGTTTCGTGTGAACACGCAGCTTATGAGTGTTCGCATTGGCTGCGTGTTCATGTCCTGTCATTGTGTAACCCCACCCATCTTTTTCCCTCACTATTATTTGATTTGCCCCACCTGTTCTCCCTCATTTACCTGCCTCGTGTTCTCTATTTATTCACCCTGTGTGTGCTGTCATGTGCTGCTTCATTGTCGTTGAAATGTCTATGAATTGCCGTTTGCTTGTCATCTCCAGTCTTGTCCTGTCTAGTCTAGTCTAGTTCTGTTAAGTGAAGTCAGTTTGTCCAGTCTTGTTTTCCCCTTTGGGGTAGTTTTTTTTTTTTTGTATTTTGTTTCATTTTATTACTGATAAAAGCTCTTCTTCCCTGTGCATGAGTCTTCGCCTCATCCTTTCCTCATACCTTGACAACCTGTCTCCAAACTACTTACTTACCTGATAGTCTGATGTTCAATCAATCCTGTACCTGTAAAGTTTCTTCTCAACGATACCCGTGTTCTTCCCATTATCCACACTTTTCTATAATCATCCTACATCCCCAGAGGCCACCAACGCATTACGCATTAGCAAAAGCTGAAGAATGCCTTTAAGCTTGTCATCAGGATAAATACCCTCAGACAAACAGCCAAATAGAGCACAAAATCCAGGTAAATGGACGTTACACTGCTACAACTACCAACACAGCTAGTATTGTTTTCTAAGAACCAGGCTGTCACAATAAGAGCATTGGCACTCTTTTACCATCCAGGGCAGAAGGTGGTTCTCAACCCGGGATATCTCCAGCTGCCTTGCCAATTCATTGGACCGTTCACCATCCAGCGACAAGTCAATGACATTGCATATCATTCAAATATCTACCTCCTCAATATAAGTTTGCTCCTACCTTCGACGTGTCACTGCTTAAACCTCACCAAATATCTTTTCTCCCTTCCTGCACAGGGCCTGGTACTGATGATATACCTCCTCCTATTGAAGCAGACGACAACTATATCTACACCACCCACTCCATTCTGGATTCCCGTCGGCCGATTAGACTACTTGGTGGACTAGGAAGGATATGGCCCTGAGGAACAATCCTGGGTACCACGGGATGATGCACTGGATCCTACTCATCTCTCAGAACATCCAGAATGCCCAGCACCATGGGGCACAGGCCATCCTCACTGCTGTCATCAGGAGCTGCTGTGGAGGGGGGTTCTGTCACAAATTCCACCAACTGCTTCAGAACCAGGCTCTTCAGCTCCACCCATCCGTTCACAATCACCTGAACTATAACCAGTCAAACCTGTGACCACATGATTACATCCCCTACAAATACTCACCAGCCACACCCATCTGCCATGTGGTTTCTTCGATCTCCATGTGAGAACACTCATGCTTGACCTGCATGCTCACCTTCTTCCCGCTACACATTTCCTTTGACCAAAGTTCCCTAACTCATACGTGTGCCTACAAAACATAACCTACATAATCTACAAAAGAGGCAAAGCTAAGTGTAACTGTCTGTAAACTAAATTACTTACCTGATTGTCTGCTGTTCATTCAATCCTCTACCTCTTTAATAAAGTTCCTGCTCAAAAATACCCATATTCCTTCTTCTGTTTCAATGAGACTAAAGGCAGGTGAGTTTTATTTATTTATTTAAATCAGGGTTGGGGCTAAACTCTGCAGGACAGCGTCACTCCAGGACCTAAAACAAAAATACATTTCTTTATGTACATAATTATCTAGGAGATTAGGAGTGGCAGACTTAAAGCAGTGTGGTGAAGTGAAATTTTACTTAAGATGGGAGTATATAATCATATTGAATGACAGTTAATAGTCACTTAAATATACAAGTAGTCTATGTAATAAACTAATATAAAACAAACTTGACTTGACACAAGATTAAAATACGATGACGATCCAATAATAAGGATAACAAGACAGGCGGGGCAAGACAATAGACAGGAGTGCACATGGAACAAAGAAACACACATGACAATCCCTGTTCTCCCTCATTTACCTGCCTTGTTTGTTCTCCATTTATTCTCACTGTGTGTGCTGTCCTATGCTGTTTCGTTGTCTTTAATGATCGATGTCCTGCCTAAAGTGGAAGTCAAGTTGTGTCTAGTTCTGCCCTGTCCTGTCCAGTTAGTAAAGTCAAGTCAAGTCAGTTCAGTTGTCAAGTTAGTCTTGTTACGTTTTCCCTCAAGGGGAATTTTGGTTTGCCTTTTGTTTTATTTTCTTTATTATTAAACAACCCTTCTCCCAGCACATGAGTCCTCACCTCATCCGTTCACCCACACCTGACACACGCAGCCAATGAGAACACTCACAGGCTGTGTGTTCACACAAAACAGGACGACATGAAGGCACACAGACAGTGAAAAGCACAAGCTGCATGCTTCACAGCAAAAGACAAAACAAGACACGAGCGCAGAACACAGAGCAGCGCTCACACAACAAGACGTAGTGCATGAGAACCAGCGAACACTCATCTTGTGCATTCACAAGACAAAAACATTCCGAAGTGTCAGAATCCAAAGACCACGCCCCGCACACAAGGCACGTCACAGACAGTAGTGTCAGAATACCCTGACAGTATAGGCCTATTACGTAATTTTTGAATTTGAAAGGAAAGTAAATTGCAATATTTAGTCTATATCACAGTCTGTTCGACACCGTTGTTACCTTTATTTGATTACATTGTAGGGCGTTCCAAATGTGCGACTGTCAGTGAAGTCCACTTCAGTGGAACACTGTATAGGGACCCTGTCAATCAGAACGCACCTTGGGAATTAGGCTTTTCTATGGAAGTACTATCAACTCCTAAATTAATTCGGTCAGGTGGTATAGCAGTCATGTGGTACAAATACGTGCTCTCAGAATACGTAATCCCGTCTTAAAAGCTGTAATTACGAGCTCTAAGAGGATGTGAACGCTTTTTACTATTATTGATTGAGATTTAGTTATATTCTTTTTATTATTAAACTGCATGAAATTACTGGCAGTGGACAGGTAATACCGGTACATAAAAATGAACAATACAAATAATGCAAATGAACAGAAATGGAAATACTATAGTAGTGTACCTTACATTTTGTAAACTTGTGCCTTCTATTTTCATTGGGATGGCAAATAAGGTGAAACCTTTATTGTTTGTTTTCAATAAATTCAATTTAGCATTTTGTCTGCTTTTTGGACTGACAAGTTTGGGTCAGAAACTTGGAGTTATGTCTTCATCTGGTCTTTCTGGACATTTAATTTGCTTGAGCTAAAGACCTTATTTCCCATTTGAAATGACATTTTTTGTGTCCCTTCATGAGAATTAGGCAATGCATCTGCTTCGTAGTAGTCATGTATCCATTTGAGCATTTTCCGCAGAATGTGTGTTGTGAATTGTTGCTGCTGTCTTGTTTGCAGAAGTCAGCATTGCTGGGTACACCCCGACAAGCCCCCTTCTCAGCAGCACTGATGCAGATGATTGGTAGGGCAGTAAAAGCAGCCCCTAGCCTGGGGGGATCTGGCTGTGGGCCATGCTGATGTCATATGTTTGATCAGCTCATCTGGGTCATTGTTCTAAACCAAACCCCCCTTTAGTTCCAGCTCATTTGGTGCCTTCCTGTACACACACTATAAGCAAATGCAACGTGCAATGCTTTCACATTATAAACGAATATGTGTGTGTGTGTGGGGGGGGGGATCCTATAAAATGAATTTATCAAAAAATGTGTGGATTCGGGGTCGAACATCAAGTCAGATTTTCTCGGATAAATTGTAAAATGCAGCGATGACTTTAATTGTATTACCAGACATCATAATGTGTTACTCAGCTATTCTAATCCATCCATTACATTCCCTGAGCCCTAACTAGTACTCTCACGACCAGCTTTTTATGGGACTGCTCCAGTTTGTGTTCTCTCGGGGTCTGTTTTAATAAGGATTGATCTACATCCTGCTCATTCTGTCTGACCACACACACTGGTGCATCCCAATGGACCATCCATCCTGGATTCACTGAACGGGAATGGCTTTAAATATGTATCGAGTGTTTATACCCTCTGAATATGGTAGTGAAGAGTTTGCCCAGCTATTGCCACTCACTCATTTAGCCACATAGCTTTGCATGCCATCAAGAACAGCCAATGAAAATATGTAGCCATTATTCAAAAAAGTACAACTGCCCTCTGAGATTATCCTCAAGTCAGTAAAATGTTTTTAATATTTTGGAAAGAAGTCTCTAATGCTCTCCAAGGCTACATTTATTAGATAAAAAGTACAGTAAAAACAAAAACATTATCTAAATATTATATACAGATTATACAATCAAACATATACATTTTAAAAGAATGGTTTTCCGTTTTAATATATTTTCAAAGCTGAATTACTTCAGTCTTAAGTTACATGATCCTTCAGAGGTCTGTCTATTATGCTTTTTTGCTGCTCAAAAAAACCCATTTCTTATTATTATGAATGCTGATATTTTTGTGGAAACCAGAATACATGTTTTTTTTTCAGGATTCTTTGATGAATAGGTTATAAATGCCTTTACCCTTAATTGAATGCGTCTCTGCGGATTAAAACTTTAAAAATATCTTCAATAATAATAATAAAACTTTAATAATAAACTTTATCTTTAAAAATAAATAAATAAATAAATACATAAAAAAATCGTACTGTCCCAAAACTGTCATAGCCACACTACCCAACTTAAAGTAAAACTCAGTTGTGGGGTCTGAAATGTCCAATTTAGACCATAGTGATTTTTCAAATGAGTCAAGGTTGCTTGTACACTTTGATTCTGGTTTGGGACTGGTCTAGCTGGTGGATGAGCATTAGCCAGAATGTTTTATCTCTGTCCACCATGATGAAAAATAGAACAGCAGTCGCTCTTGCATGCTTTTAGCACTCTGATTTATTGCTTGTACATTGATCTCTGACTCTCTCTGCCGGATTGTGTTCAAATATTGTATAATGATTGGCTTAACTGAATTGGGAGGAGAGGCTCATCCTCTTGTATTTAACGCTGTGAACATACTGTACAAATGTAGCATTTTCTTCTTTTCAGCAGCATCACTGCAGTATATGACCTGCTCTAGTACTCAGTGATGTAAGAGAAAGGAAGTCAAACACCTAACATGGCTAATCCAGGAAACTAGAGACACAGCTTAACTGAATCAGAAGAGAGGGATCAGACACCTGAAGAGAGAGAGACAGCGAACAGAGATGGGATACTAAAAGGGGGTGTGTCAGGCAGCATGTGTGTTTACCCATGTGAAAAGCAGAGAGATTGGTATGTGTGTGTGTGTTAGGGAGAGAGAGCACTAAAACACACTGGCATGCGCAAACACAGGCAGAATCAAATCGTTCCGCAGCAGGACGGCAGGCAGAAGGATTACTCCTATTTAAGACTCTTCATCCATGCGTCCTGTGGTGAGCACAGTTAAAGTTTGTATCTATGCATGTATGCGTGTGTGACTTCAGTTGCTTCGGTGTGGAAATGTGTCACTGGATGCTGCTTCTGAACAGAAAATTAAACAGTGCTGCACTGGTTGGTAATGTAGATCAGCATCCCACTCTTTCCCACTCTCTATTGCTCAAATATTAATGTTAAAAGCTGTGTCCAGTTCAGGAGGAAAGAGTGTTGAGAAATTAGTTGCAATTCAAAAAGGTGAGAAAAAGAAATGTTATGTGCTAAGAAGCAGAGTGTGCACTGCAGCATCTGTCAGATCATTTGATATAAATCTGAGCAGTCTAATATAATTACAAGTTGTATACATGCATTCTTTGTAATGATGATTGATTCATATTGAATGTATTGTGGTTGTTTTTTGTCCTCTTCTGTGAGGTCCAATTTATTTTGTTCTGAATTGGGTCACATGACTCGAGGGGATCGACTAAGACAGATATGGTGTGTAAATTCAGAGCTCTTGCTGTAATTTGCCTTTCAATACTCAACGTTAAGCTTGGTGCTGATGTTGGGGGACAAATTATGTCCAGTTCCATGTGAAGATATTTATTTGACATCAGAGATTTATAATATCACATCACATTTCAGGGCCATACAGATGATCACATACATTTTATAAAATCACAGATATAGACCAATAATCATTATACTATGGATCAATGGTTTAAATATTATTGGATTTTTTTAATGGATATTTGAATATTTATTCGGCCAATACTGTATATTTAAATATTAACATATAACACTAACACTATCCTTGATTCCAAAGGATTATTGTAAACATTTACCTCTTTTACGTTACATTTTATTTTATAATTTTGCAAAGTGTAAATGTGTAATAATTTATAAATATAATATTTGGCCATGGTATATATTTATACATTTAGTATACATTTATAATTTAAATACACTTTATTTTATTATTTTATTAATTTATTACTTTGCAAAGTATAGAAGTATACAAATCTATGCATTTTTAATATATAATTTTGTTAATTTACATTGCAGTATTTATATTGCAGGAAGTATAGATTTATATAATTTCTAAATATTATAACCTTTTATTTTCCAAGAAAGTATAGATTTATAATAACTTACAAATTGTATTTTATTTTGTAAAGAATTTTACATTTATAAGTTTTACATTAGTTTTCAAAAACGTATAGATTTTTTATATTGGTGCATGCCTGTTTAAAATCACTTTCTGGTTGAATCCAGTTACCCAGCTGTTCTTATCTTGTGTATATATATATATATATATTTTTTTTTTTTTTTGCTTTTTCAGAACCTGCGCAGAATGTGAAAATCAAATGGAAATAGCCTGGTGACATTGTGAGGTGTAACTTCTTCAGAGGAGTATCAGCATGACCCCTCACAGTGAAGCTCTACTGCTGGTCTTCAGTTTTTCGCTGTGTGGTAGTCTATATGCTGTATCTTTAAATAGACATGAAAGAGCTTGGGCCAGCACTGACCCAGAGCCAGCTAGCAGCTCACTGTGGACTTTCCTACCAAGACAAATGGACACAACTACTGCACTACATGCAGAGGACATTAGCAGAGACCATGAGGTGGGCCTTTCAGCTGAACAAAATCCCTATGTCACAATGGAGGATAATTTGTCAAGACTTCCAGCTACAAGAACACCATGGATCAAATCTTTGACTTCCACTAAGACTGAAATTCCTTCAGACATCCAGAATGACGAAGAGGGACCTCAGACGGAAGCATCTGATTGGCAAGGGAATACTGACCAGTCATTTAAATCTTCTGCACTGGCAACACTGCAGCCTTTTCCATCTCAGGCCTGGAGTACAGAGTCCAAGACACCTATTGCTTGGAATAAAGAGACAAATACACCTCAGACTCATGCTGAAACGAGATTTCGGACCTACCAGACACTGTGGAAGTCATCTAGTGTTACCCAAACACCATATGCCAGAGGAACCTTAGATGGTAGCACTTTGCCAAGAGGGCTGAGAGACTATCTGTGGCCATCTGAGGAAACAAAGGATTTGACAGATGCTCCTACAGGTAATCCAATTAATGATACATCAAATCCAAACTCTCTATGTCTTGACAGAACTTGATAGCTTGTGAAAGTGTTTCTATTCATAAAATACATAGCAAAACAAATGTTATTTCAATGGTCTGATTTTCTTTCTGTTAAAAAGACCAACTTAGACCAAGTTGAATTTCATTGTTAGATTATAATGGCTCATGCTGGTCTGGTGCTGATAAGCATAGCCATGTTTAATTTAACTGGAGACGCTGATATATCAATTTCAACGACTAGTGAAGATGAAAATAATAATACTGTAAGTCAGATGTTGATTCATTCAGCATTCTGATGGATTCTGTTCAGTCAAGGATTTATCAGACTGAATTGAACCGGTAACTTTTATTAAAACAGCTAACATGAGTCATTTGTTGCAATGTCCCTTTACCTCAAGCATGAAATGATGAGGGGAGCAATGTCATTGCTTAGAAATGATTGTGACACAAAATGATTGTGATCACGATACTTTTTTGCACAACATTTCTGTAATGCTGTATTGGCAGAAAAACTTCTATATAATGTCTGTGTCACTGGTGCATCCACTTTTTCCCCAAGCTGCAGTGAAAACATCAGTATTCCAGCAACGAACAAGCTGTTCATCACTGCAGATTTGAGTGGGATACAAGCCCCCTAGTGACTCAATGGGAAATTGAATGCAATTTACAGCATTTTTTTTTTGTTAGAATCTGTCGGAATTAAACTTTAGCTGAGGTTAATGGGTAAAAAAACAAGAAGAACAGCAGGTTAAATAAAATGTTAGCTCACAGTTCCTCTTTTTTAAAGAACAGGTTTCTAATCTTCTTTTTCTCTCTCAGATGGTCTGACAGAGCAGACTCTCACTATAACAAGATCTGACCTTGAAAGAGTTGAGCGTGAGAGTCTTGACCAAATGAAAAAGGACCAAAATGGCTTATCGGCCACCACTGTGATCAAGGTCACTAAAACCTCTTCTGAAGCAGGTACTGAAGCCTTCATTGTCAGAATGACCTTGAATCTTTTACTTGTGGTGAACAGAGTGCAATGGATTTCCAGTGCTTTACAAAGCCTATGAATTTACATGCATCTGAGAGGTTACAAAATGTATAAAAAAGTGGTTTTGGAATAACTGAATTTAAAGTCTTCAGTAATCTCCATTATCTGGGTTGATTATTATTGCATATGTAACCATTTCATCATTTTAGTCTCTTGTGAGGCTATGTGTATTAGACTGCATGCAAAAACAAACATACAAAATGTGTTACCAATTCACACACAAATGACTCTTATGACACAAATATAGTACATAAAGTCATAGCTTCCTTATTATATAATATAATACAATATAATTAACAGCATAAACTAATTTCAACATTGATAATAATAATATTAATAAATGTTTCTTGAAGCACCGATTGAGCATATTAGATTTCTAAAGGATTGGGTGACACTGAAGACTGGAGTAGCCTAATAATGTTGAAAATTCAGCTTTGCCCTCACAGTAATAAATTACATTTTAAAACATATTCAAATAGAATACATAAAAACTTAATTTCACAATATTACTGTTTTTAAGATACAGTACTTAAGATAATAATAAGATGATAAGATTTTGACTTTTCTAAAGCATTCATATACATATGGGTTTGAAAAAAGCATTGAAATAACCGTTTAGCGAGATAACCCATATAACATATATTTTCCCACAAATAACCTGCAGATGCAGATAATCCGCACGCTCATATAGCCAGCTGGTTTTGGGTTTTGTGTAAAAAATCGTTGGCATAACCTGCACCCATAGATTTATGAACTTTTTTGTGCAAGATCACATTTCGAATTTCAAATGTTGCTCGCATGACTTCAATTATCCATAACTGTTCAGGCTCGGTACACAGTGCTTGTGTGCGAAATTCTCATAGTAAAAAAACAAACAAGTCAGAATCAGAACAGAAAAGCAGTCTCTCCCGCTGCGCTCGTCCCTTTAAGAGTGTTGTGTTGATCAGATGAGAAGAGCCCGCCCTCATGGCAGCACAGCCAATCGCGTCTTCTTGCATGATTGACAGGTCAGACAGCCTATCAGCGCAGCTGTCAGAGTGATAGAGGAAGCGCAGCCAGCTGAGAGCTGTCAGATCGCCAAAACATAACAACCCTGGCTAGAAAGGAAAATGAAAATGTATTGATGTACATGATGTGAGTTATTAAATGAGAATGTAAATGCTTGTGTTTATGGTGTCTTTTTACACAGCAGTGTTGCCGCGATTTGTTTGATGAAGTGCTCGGCATTCATCTAAAAACATGTACATACAAAGTACAGTGTATGTTTGCTAACAACAAAAGGCATTATGTAAAACCACCACTCACAAAATCACAAAAAACTTGCAGGATGCTACAGCTGTTATCCCTCAGACGAGATCAATGACAGGGAGTGAACCGTGAGCGGACCGCGATCCACGTGCAAGGCAAACTCAGCGCATGCGTAGTGAACTAGATACGGAAATTAGTCACGAAATAACCATGTGAAGTTACGACTTTGTCCCTGTTTAGTGCTCGAGATATTCGATTTCGGCGACATTGACGAATCGACAATACTGAGACAAATAGGGAGTTTGGCAGTTCCACTTCAAAAACATCGACATTATAGTATTGGCGAGTTAACTGTGACTCGAGATAAGTGAACTCCACTGTGTGTATATATATATATATATATATATATATATATATATATATATATATATATATATATATATATATATATATATATCGTTAATATCATTTTAATCTTAAATGAAATCTCCTCCTGTAAACAAAGGTCAATCATTCAGGCTTTAGTGGGGAAAGTTAAGTCAGATGCTCTGACCTTAATTAACACATGCTAATAGACTAATGCTGACTCAGATTTGCAGCCCCAGTGTATTCTGGATCATAGAAACAAAATAGCCTTGGAATAAACACCAGAGTGCCTTTTGATCCATAATTAGCATGTGCTATATGTAGAAAAAAAAAACGTATTATTCAATAATGTTGTAGTACTGAAGACCAGTCTTGGTCTTGAAACTGATTTAAAGACAATTTTTTTTAAGTTCTTGGTTATGTCGGTTTCTACGCCAATCTTTATCTCAAGACCGGTCGAGACGTAAGGACATCACTAAATTGTTGATGGATTGTCTGATTTATTTGTTAACATCATTAATGTGATTTGATGTACTTACCGGTACTGCTGACTTACTGCCTAAAATGCAATCTATACCTTATTCTAATGTGATTTCTTCTCGAAATCAGGTTCGACTTACTCAAAAATGCCCAAAATTAATATAATGTAACCGTACTTGTATGAGATCTTGTTTTTATATAACAGGATATAATTAAGCAATATCACAAGAACAAGAGAACTGTTTCCACAAATATGAGCACAGTTGCAAATGTCATAATGATCTTAAACAAATGTTCACAAATTTGACACTGAATGTAAATTTTACACAGAATTTCTGCAATTTGTTCAACTGCTTTGAACAAATCGGTTGAATAAATTGTTCCTTGATTCACTCATTAAGTGTTTTGATTTCAGTTTTAAATTTAAAAGTATACCTATCATATATTTTTTCTGCCATTTCTTCTTATAATATATATTTTTTTTTTTACGGAACATTATTTATGCAGATGTAATTGTTCCAATTCAGATGCAACTTCTATGCCACCTCCGTAACAGAAAGATGAACTTTATTGTTAGAGATTTGATTAGTAACAATTCTATATGGTATTTAGATTTTCAATGAATTTGAGGAGTGCTGGTCTTTGGTCTTCCCTTGGTCTCAAACCCACAAAGTCTTGGTCTGAACACTCTAGTCTTGGTCTCGGTTTAGGTGGTCTTGACTATAACACTAGTATTCAGAAACACATAGTTGTCATGAAAGTGTGTCAGTTTCCAGTTTTTAAATAGTCACTCGCATGAAAACGGCAACAGGGTCAATGCCCTCTTATCTGTGCCGTATGTGAATGTGTGTCAGGAATGAAGTGTACGACCCATTTACAACAGCCTACTTCCACATGTCTCCTATCTAATTAACATTATCACTGTTTTATATACTTTATGGCTGATGGTGTATCATCTCATATTAATGCTAAGATTCATGCCCCTGCCTTGGAGCATGTAATCTACTTACAACTAGTTTTAGATTTATTTATTTATATGCTTCAAGATACAGGATTCTCCGTGAAACATCAGTGTGTGGTTTGTTGTTCTGTGTTTTCTCTGTGGTTTAAATATCCCTTGTGATTTCAAGTATGGAGAAAGGCTTTGTGTTTTGTGAATATAACCTAATGACTGCATAGACTATATTATTTTGCACATAAAAAAATTTGTTGTCACTTGAATAGTTGATGTATAATATACACTAAATGCATCTTAGACTAAACTTTATGTTGTCCTTCAGCATCTCCAGGTGGTGACTGGCGTGAGTCTTCCACTCTTCCGGATTGCAACTTGGTTGGAACCGGGATCTGTCAGTCATCTGACTCTTTGAAGATTCATGCTCCAACTAACAACACTCCGTCTACTTCCCCACCTATTTATGAAACCACACCCCCTGGTGTCATAACCCCACCCCTCGAATCCCTGAATCCACCTCTGTTAGTCCCTCTACTGACTGACTGGAATGCTGCCATGGCAACATGGGGCCTAGCATGGGAGTTGCAGGTATACGGCCTCAGCTGCGTGTTCTCACTCGTGGCTGTGCTGTCTGTACTCAGCCTGATGTGTTTGCCGTTGCGCTGGCCCTCTGGTTGTGCCCACTTCAGCCTCCTCCATCTTCTCCAGCTACTGACAGGTTCCAGCCGTGCTCTGTGGCTCCTCTACGATCCATATGGTCAAAAAGAGCGCCTTACCGTAGCCTGGGCACGACTGTTGCATGAAGCTACCTATCCCTGTCTTACGGCTTCCTTTGGGCTGCTGCTGCTACTGCTAACTGCTCGCTCTTGTACCCAGCTACTTTCTCAGAACACCCTGCAGCGGAGCACCTGCCTGTTAGCTGCCCTGGTGCTGCTGCACGTAACGATAGTGATGGCTTCCATAGCAATATTGCAACTTTTTCCAACCCTGCAAGTTGTACCTCTATTACCGCCTGCAGCCTTCATCTTGATGTCCTCTCTCCTGGCATTCACGTACCTGCTGCTCTACTGCTGCGCCCGGCCAGATATCAAGCACATTTACAGACTGAACGAGAGCTCTCCTGAGCGGCCATCATGCCACGCCAGCAGGTGTCCATTCACAGAGGCACAGATGTGGGAAAGGGCGGCTAGGACTGGGGTGTTCTCTGCCCTCTTTCTCTTAGCATGTGGCAGTCTTCGACTCTATGCCATGCTCAATGCTGGAGGGCTGACCGGTGGGGTCATGGCTGGCCTTATGCCCTGGCCCTGGTGGGGATTCCAGCTCAGCTGCCGAGTATGTGAAACAGGGGTATGTCTCACCCTCGCTCTTGTAATTACTCACCCCCTACTCTGTTGTGGAGTGCCCCCTTCCAAAACTGGTGGCTGCAGCTGGATCTTCAAAAAGCCACCTACAGAAGGAACCACATTGGGAAAACCCACCATCTTCTCAAGTCGATGTGGCTGGTCACTACGGCCAGCTGAGAAGCTCGGGTTGTGTGAGGGAATAGTTCGGCGGGAAAGTGAAAGTGTGCCGCTCTACACATTGGTGGAGCTTCCGCACAGTGAATCTGGCGGTTTGGACCTCCACTATCCCAGCACCCCTCAGCATGATTCTTCCACACAGCTTTCCCAAACTGCAAAGAAAAGCAAAGGATCCTATGCGTCCTCCCTTGCCAGCTTGGACGCCGACTCAACAGCCGATCTGAGGCCTCCTTCTCCCATCGACCTGCGACGAAGCATCGACGAGGCCTTGAACAGTGAGGCCATGTTCCAGCATAGCCTGTTCGGTTCCTCCAGGCTCTCTCTTAGCACACGCGGACCTCCAGATGGACAACCCTGTCGAGGAATCGCCACTGAACCCAGCCTATACCGCACTGCCTCTTGTGGGGATGTGGACCCCGCTACTGTCCCCAATCGGCCCAGACAATGGAGCACTATATCTGGGAGGCCAGCTCAGGTCTCAGTCCACTGCAGTGGGTTAAACTCAGCACAACGGTCTCAGAGCAGCCTACACAGGGGCTCTCAGTCTGGGCAGCAACTCCACAGACGGTACACAGCCTTGGGGTCTACGTCCTCCAGAGGAAGCGTAGATGTGGAGACAACTTCTCATGTTGATGAGCTTGCCGTTCAGGCTGAATTCATCAATGTCTGCAGGCAGATAGATGCACTTAGTATCAGTAGTGATACGATTGACCTGTAGGGGAAGAAATCTGCGAATCAACTAACCTAACACCCTTAAGCAATTTCAGCCCTAACTACTCCAATTTACAGAACTTTTCTCACGATAGATGCAGAGAGGAGTTTGCTGTTGAAGCATTCTGCTTGAATGGAAAGAAATGTCTTGTTTTAGAGGAAGACATGACATACAGCAATTTCTGGAAGAGAAATGTTTTTTTTATCAACGGTGAGAAATTCCCTGAAACCCACTTCCCAGAGTTGAAAAATCACATATAAACTTGTTGAAACTGCTTGATTTGATCAAAATAATGTGTGTGTACCTTTCAGCAATAAAGCTAGCACTTACGAACATTTTCTACAATGAGTTTTTGGCTTTGCTATTACAGCATGGATAACTCATTTGGCAACGTTATTACTGTACAGACACATTCTATCCACCTAATTTGCAGTTCATTGCAGCCCTATCATAACCCACTTATTTGTGACCGTTGTGTTACTTGGATAAAACAAAATGTTAAATCTTTGTTTTGGATTGAGACCTACATGTTCTTTTGGAGCATAAACTTATGAGAAAGATGTCATAAGCAAAAGGCTGTGTGAGGATAACAATGAACAGTTTAATTTTAAATACTAAATGCCAATTAGCAGTTATTTCATGTTAATTATGTCACGTAAACTATCTTATAAGTAATGCTTATCTGCCAACTGAAATGCAGTACATTGCATATTGTGGCTATGTTTGGAATAACATGCTAGTATACTGCTTGCATTGTTTCTGCAGTATGAGAATTTTTTGTATGCATATAATAAAGGTTATGTGACAAAAGTATGCAGCAGAGAGACTTACTACAGTTAGAAGTGTTTTATTGTTGTATATGCATATCTTTCACATATAAAATGCACAGTATGCAGTAAGTAATATGCTAGCGGCCCATTTCGAACATAGCCTCCGTCTTTACAAAACCAAGTGCTTTATAAAGATCATAATAATGCCTCAAACATTCTGGTGCACAGATACTGCCCTCTGTTGGCTGTGAAGATGTAATAACATGAAGTTGTGACAGCTTATGCCTTTGTCATATTTTTTAGCGCACAGCAGGAGCTGAACATAAGAAGGAAAAGACAGAGCAGCTTATATTCCCTTTTTGCAAATGTTTAAGATATGCTTTTTGTCTTTCTGTGCTTAGTAAATTGTCCAGTGGCTGCTTCTAAATAAAAATTAAGTTTCTGAATTACATTTCTTATTATGCAAAACAAAACAAAAAAAGTGTTATATATGGAAATGTGTGTTTGTGTGTTTATACACACACACACACACACGTATTGTATTATAGGTGGACACAGATACTACAGGAACACAATAAGAAATACAGTCTATAAAACTCATTCTTTATTCTTAAAACTGTATTATATTCAGAATGACAACACAACAGCCTTGGCAAACTACAAATGGAGCCCAAAGAGTAAAGTGTCACTTTTACAGCAAATGCTGTTTACTGTCCGTCACTTCTGGCCTTGTAAAATCTCAATTGCTTACTTTTATATACTGTATAATGTTTGATATATCTAAATGATGTGTGAAACTCTAAAATAAACATTAAAATATGAGTATCTCTAATGTCTGTCTACATTATTAACTAGTGTAAGGCGAGTCACAATACACGATCCCTGATTTTAAGGCTGATACTGATAATCTGATCCATTAAATAACTTAGTTCCTGTGCTATTTGATTAACTGGACACAAGCAGCCTACAAACTTGCCCCTCTGAAAAAATAAAGACGACAAATGCATTTCTCAGATTATATTGAACTCATAACACTCTAATGGCAATGTGGTATGGACATGATTTTCTCATATACCATGAAACGTATTATTGCTAATAAACCAACAGACAATTTTAATTAAAACAGTTTGACAAAACATACCATATATACCACATACTGTATCAGAATTGTTCATACACTCCCTCACACATATACACAGACATAGCATCCTCATATTTCAGATGCTGTAGTACATTCATAGGATTTTGAAAATAATTATCTCTATTGCCAAGTTTAATTTCTTACAAGGAGAACTGAAAATAAATTAATAAATAAAGTGAATCAAAACAGTCCATAGTACATTCAGTACTTTTGCTGGTTTTCTTTAACATTTTAATGTATATCTATTCAAGAGCCATCAGGAAAAATTACAGGGGGGGGGGGGAATAACAGAATTCACATTTAGCTGCTGTGTTTGGTGACGGCTGGTGACGGGACATTGGGTCCTGCTCTCATGTGTGCCCTGCTACCCGGCTCAATAAAACCGTTTCTCATAACTGCCAGAAACAAAAAATAATTATATTGTGTTAACATTCAAAGTGATTAAAGGTTGTTGCAAATTAAGGTTTATAACACAAATATTAGCATAGCCAATTAAAGGAAAAGTTTGCCCCAAAAATGTAATAAAATGCACCACAGAAGCATCATAAAAGTTCCAAAGAACAGACTAAAATATGAATCGTTATTCAGCCTCAAAGATATTTTGTACTTCCAAATATTTAAACTTGCATATCGCATGAGAACCATTGGCCTCACATATATCAAATCGACTTAAATTACGGTTTATTCTTTTTAAAGTTATCATAAGGCTTCAGAAGATATTGAATATAGCGCACAAGTTATGTGGACTATTTACTTTTGATACATCACAAAAAAAACTATCAAAATGTTTGGGTCAGTAAGATCAAGTGACAAAAAAATGCACTTTTAAAGTAAAAAATAATTTTATTTCAAATAAAAATGTGCATTCCCTTAAAGAATCCTGAAAAAATGCATCAATGCTTTCCACAAAAATATTAAGCACCACAACAGTTTAAAAATCAGATAAAAAAAAAAAAAATGACACTTGAAAATGTAACAAGAAAACATAGAAAATAAACTGTAATACTATTACTTTTTATACTGATCAAATAAATGCATTCATGTTTAGCAAAAGAGACTTTCTTTCAAAATCATAAAAATAAATCTTACCATCCCCAAACTTTTGAACAATATTGTACTTTCTGTCTTTGTTTTCAGCCTATGGTCAACATGTGCATCCGTAATATAGAAAAGAAAAGCTCTAAAGTTCTTGATCTCATGAGGGAGGATAAATGATGACAGAATTGTTATTTTTGGGTAAACTATGCCTTTAATAGTAGAAGTGGGTTTCTTTCAAGATAACCTCCCTATTAATGTCAACTTTAGAGAGTATTACGAGTACACAACCACATCAGGACACTGGAACAGTGGACACTAGGTTTGTCTCTATGATTCAAAAGTGAGAGGAAACCAAAATGGTCTCAATGCCCACTAAAGAGTCCAGACCTTACCAGTGTTTACAACACAATCCCCTCCACCAGAACTCAACGTTATTATAAGAGACATGAGGGCTGAGTACTTACATGGCACAAAAGAATATCTATGATGACAGACAGCATAAGAGAAAGGAAGAGAAGACATTTTCACATGTACATTCTACATTTCCATGGCAATGTAAGAAAGGATGGACTGAGGATCTCTTGGAGGAACTTCAAAACAACAAACAAAGAGGGAACTGCTAAACTTTTAGTTTTATGTGAATGATAAAAATTCTAAGGATGTGAAATGTGATTACAGCCATTCTTTTGAGGGCATGTGCTGTGAGGAAAATAGACTCGAACATGGTAGGTCAGGTGAGTGGGGCTACATGAATGGACAGAGACTTACGAATGCAGTCCATGAACTCCGCCCTCAACCTGAGCAGACATTGTCCTCTTCTCAAACTTCAGTTCTCCGGAGTACATCATCGATCTATATGTGATGCAGGTGAGACGTAAACAGATGTACAGTACTGAGCAAAAGTCTTAGTATATTCACACAGACAAAAATGGATTTAAAACAGATATTTCTATCTTTTGCTGTAGTGTGTTAGTAGGAAATATCAGTTTACATTTCCAAACAATCCTTTTGCCATTAATTGTAATAATCCATTGAGATTGTTATATGCGCAAGGAGTCTTGGAGACGTTGCCATGGTTCTTCTGGATTTAATCTGTCTCTGATTCTTTAATCTGTCTCTGTTTCTTCATGTAATCACAGACAGACTCAATGACGGTGAGATCAAATCTTTCTTGCTACTAGCTAGCAACTTGTAGTTGGATGTGGGTGATTGCAAAATTTAAAAGGGGATGTTCTCATTACAAAGAAAATTGCTTTTTTTAATAGAGAATGAAAATAATTAAAATAATTAAATAATATTTAATTAAAATAATATTTAATTAAAATAATTAAATAATATTTAAATAATAAAAAATAATATTTAAATAATTAAATATGTTTACTAAATATCTACTAAATATTTTGTCCATTTTGGTAGAAAAAAGAAAGACTTGTGTATGTGTATATCTGCTAAAAGTTAATTATGTTAACTACCTGCCAGCGTATTCCTAAGAGTGACTAAAATACAGCTTATACTCACATATAGATGGCATCAAAGCTAACAAACATAAATTAAAAGACACAAAAGTCACTTTTGATGTCAGATGTCCATAAGGGAAATTGCTACTCTTACCGCAGAATGGACAGACTCTTTGCACCGATATCCTGACAGCCGTGTTGAATTCCAGCAATGAGGTATGGAGCAAACTTGTGTATCGAACCTTTATCCTGAACTGAGCCAGAGACTCCCTGAGCTACCTTCACTTTATCACCTTCACTGGAAAACACATATATACACACACAATCCATTATATATTGCATTCAATGCAAAAGTTTTAATAACAGTTAATATAAGATTATATGATTTTTACCGTTATTTACCGTTTTAAATAACGTTTTTATTTTTGTTATATGAAGGGCACATTAAAATAATGCTTTCATCATATATTTTATTGTTTCACTCTTGTTTCAGACCTAGACTGTAAAATATATTTTATTGTTTATTTAAAAATAAAAAATAAAAATTATAAACATTTATTTATAAATCTAAATTTTGTATTTATATTTTACTGTTTACTATTATATATGTTATTGTTTCACTCTTGTTTCAGACCTAGACTGTAAAACAGTGTTATTGTAAACTACAATAAGACAATCTAAACAAAAAGTCAATCAAAAATAATGTGAATTTACATTGTGTGTTATTATTCCAAAATGTATATAGTTATCATAATTGAAGAAACACTTTGGGACGGTTTCCCAGACAGATATTAAGCCCAGTTCTGGACTAAAATTGCCTTTTAAACCAGATGAACAGAAATCTGCTTTATCTGTCATAGTTTTAAATAATCCTAGTGTTGGTCTAGTCCAGAGTTAAAAAATATAATTTCTTGGAGGAAGACTAGAGCTATTAGGTGACTAAATAAACAGGAGGCAGGTTTAACTACAGAATAATGTTGTGTTTCAAAAGACACATGGATTACTTGGACTTTGTCAGTGACTATGCAAAGATTCTCGGGGGACCGCAAAACATTTGCGAGAGAACGCAAAAGCTATGACAAATATTTTTTTTCCTGCACCATGTGTTTTTCCTCTTGTACCTTCGTAGATTCCACAGTTGATGTGTGCAGGTTTGCTGTTTGTTTTAAAAGAGTTTTCTTTTGTTCAGTAAACTTTTTTTTTAGTCTTTATTCTGTTGAAAAAAGCCACTTTAAAAATATAATTAACTATTCTAGATTAAAGCCTACTCCTGGCTTAATTTAAACCCTGTCCAGGTAACGACCCCTTTAACTATGCACACATGCATTCATCTGTGCGCAAGATTGTTTACCTGAAGTAACGTTTCTGACTGCTGTTGTTTTTCTCCATAGCGTCCAAAGAGCCCATACCACGGTACTTCTTCAGCCGTACGCCATCTGAGAAAAAATACTCCCCGGGCGCTTCTGTGGTTGCCGCTAACAATGACCCCATCATCACTAAAACAAAACAGGCAGAAAGGAGGGGCATGGTAATATACATTAAAACAAATCCCAGCCATACACAAACAAATCCAAGCCATTAATAACAATGATCCCTCAGGCAAATCACTCAGAAAAACACACACCTGTGGATGCTCCCAGCGCCAGGGCTTTGACAACATGCCCAACCGTCTGAATGCCACCGTCTGCGATGACTGGAACCCCAAAACGGCGGGCGTACTCAGCCACCTTATACACAGACGTGCCCTGCGGTCTCCCACACGCCATCACTAATGATACATGTATACATTGCTAAACAACTTCTCATTCATTTGTCTTGCTCTTAACAATACAATGAATAAAAGAAAAGAAAGAAAAGAGAAAATAGATGACAATTGCAATTGACAATTGTGTATGTTCATATATACACAGTTGCACTACTATATAGATAAGGTAACTCTTATTCTTTTTTTTTCTAGAATTTTAACTTTTTTTCATGACAATTGTATTCCCAAATATGGAAGCCCGTTTCCGCTACAGTTGAGAATTTTTTATTTTTTTAAGTTGAAATATTGACTAAGTCGAAATATTGACTTAGTAAGTCAAAATATTGACTTAGTATCTCGAAATATTAACCGTTTAAAACTTTTGCCATTTTTGGAAATGAAAAAAGGCACGATACATTTGCATTGCTATATGAATAGGCCCTTCTTATTAATTTTAAATTAAATAAAATAATAAAATCATAAAACTTATTTCCATTTTTCAAAGTGAAAAAAGGCACCATTCTTCATTTAAAGTATGTCCTCATGAAGTTCTTTCTAATTTAGCTTTCTCCTGGGCACTTTATACAGGAATTTTGTCCTCCAAAATCAGTATGAAATGCACACACACCTTCCTGTGTGATGCAGATGGATCCGCAGCCCATGCCCACTCGTAGAGCATCAACACCAGCATCTATAAGATTCTTTGCTTGAGCAGCAGTCACCACTGTAGACAAGAGAAAGAGAATTAAACCAGCAGAATGTTCTATTACTTGATTCCATGTACAATCTTCAATAAGTCTAAAATCACTCAAACTACCCTCAGTTTATAGATAAGAAGCCTCACCGTTTCCTCCCACCACTTGTAGTTCTGGGTATTTCTGCTTGATGTAGTTGATCATACTGATCTGAAATACGGAGTTCCCCTGAGAAGAGTCCTGGGACAGAACAACAGAAAAACCAACATATAATAAAATCTGTGTGTATTTAAGATGTATGTAAGATTTATGTCACAATTTTGCTGCCTGAGACCAATTTTGGACATTGTAAAAGTTTATTTTTTCAACCCTGCCCTAATCTAAAAAAAATAAAGATAAAAGATTAACTGGTTTAGGCATGTTTGTCAGGAATGTTAGTTTCAGGTAAAAGGTGTGACAGCAGCTTTTGGCTACAGCTTTGCACATAAATCCATAAGTCTGTCCTTTTATTGTAATTTGCAAGCAACAAAATTAGATTAGACAATGTGTTCAGACAATGGGGTCATTATTTGGCTGTTACTGCGCATGAAGTCTGACCTGCAAATTCATTTAACCAGCACAGGATCTAAGCACTATTAATTGACTCATTACTCAATGCAAAGAATACAAACTTAAAAGCTGAATAATTGACCAAAAGTGACATTTATAATGTTTGTGTTATACTGAACACTAGAGCAATGATGCTGTAAACTCAGTGTTGGCATCACATGAATAAATTACACTTTAAAACAGATTTAAATGGAAAGAAATTGTAATAAAGTTCGTAATTTTATTGTTTTAAATGCATTTTTATACATAAAAAATACACATAAAAAATTATTGTTACATGCTTAAATTATTTCTGACACCATATACTGTTTTTAAATAGAATATTTTTCCAGGACACCTCAAACACCCGCCAGTATTTTCCAAATAAAGCCAAACAACTTGGTTAGCTTTAAGAGCATTTCACACTTTGTTTTTATATTTTATTGCCTCCAAATCAGGCATCTCTACAAATAATTAAACTATAACAATCTCAGAGAGACTTAAGGGCTCAGAGAGACTCAGAGAGACTTAAGGGCCAGTCACACAGCCGATCACGCACGAATCACTCACAAATCACGCACAGATTGGGTTTGTGCGTGCTTGTGCGTCGAGAAATTAACCAAAGTATTCCACGAACATTCGACCTACGCCAGACGCATGAATCACTGGCGGAGCGCATCCAAACACGCACGCAAGCGTCGCAGACGTTCCACGTACAAGCACTTTCAGAATCCACATTGTCAGTGGAATGAAAGCGATACGTGCGTGGTTCATGCGTGGTTTATGAGTGATATGAAGGTGGGGCGTCAGTCGACGTGTGCGGTTTCGAACCAGTTCCGACGCATAAGCACTGACGGCCGACTGTGTCCCGCGCATAGTCACGCATACTCGATGCATAAACTACGCACGCCGACTCATGAATAACGCACCGAACCGTTCAAAACTCAAAATCACGCACAAACCGCCTTCCACGCACACCCACTTACAATCACTGACGGTCCACGTTCGTTCCACCAATACGCATACGACGCACGCTCCGCGCAGAAACGAAAATCTGTGCGTAATTCGTGCGTGATTCATGCGTTTTCGCTGTGTGACTGGCCCTTTATACATTGAGAACGCAAACAAGCCCAGGTTCACCTTCTTTCAGTTCAATTCTTAATTATAGAGAGGGTCATTTAGCATGTTTGACACTTCTGTCTCTGCAAAGCTTTGCAAAACAGGTGTTTTGTCATCTCGTGTTAGAAATTTGACACGTTAGATGATTTGCTTAAAAGTGAATGTTTCTCATTAACTGTGTCCATCAGAACAAATGATGGATATCTGCATGAGAAATTCGAATTCTTATTTCAAATTCTGTTGTATCTGTCCAAATTTCAAGTTGAAAGGAATGCACCATATGAGCTGCAGGAAGCAAAATCTAAAAAAAAAATAGGACTGAGTACTGCTGAAGTTTAATGTCACCCCATTCCCCTTTGGACTCACCAGAACTATCACATCCACTCCAGCCTGCATGAGCAGATCTAGCCGGTACTTGTCGTCCTCTCGGGTGCCGATGGCAGCGCCACACAGAAGCTGTTTGCGAGAGTCTTTGGAGGCTAGAGGATAGTCCCTGTTCTTCTTTAAATCGGTACGAGCTATTATAGCTACGAGCTCGTCACTGTCATTCACTATAGGCAGTTTACCTGAGAGAGAAAAACAAGAGTGTGATCAGCAAGCGTATGCTAAACATCACAACACAAACAGGACTGAAGTTAACGCTCATACCTTTTTTACTGCGCTGTAAGATATCATTTGCCTCTTTTAATGTTACACCTGCTGGAGCAACTACTAAATCGTCTCGCTTTGTCATTGCCTAAAGAATTGAAGATGAATCATTCAGAAACGATAGTCATTCATGGATATTAGCAGCATTGAGGACTATTATAATGAGTGTTTAAAGACAACATGAACTCAAAATTCAGTGATCAATGTTTTGTTGCATTTTAAAATATAAAAAAATATATATTTCTTTTATATACACTACCGTTCAAATATTTAGGGTCAACATGTTTTTAAAAGAAATTGAAATATTATTATAATTATTATATTAGAATGTTATTGCAAAGCAATAAACGTATTTATTTTAAAATGCTATTTATTCCTGTAATGGTAAAGCTGAATTTTCTGAATCATTCAGTGTCACATGATTCTTCGTAAATCAGGGGTCTCAAACATGCCACTTGCGGCCCGCGAAACGATATTTTGTGGCCCGCGGGATAATATGAAAGTTTAATGCAAGTGCGGCCCGCGAGTTTTGAATGAATAGCACTTTACCGCGTTGTGTGTGTGTGTGCGAAAGGTTCCATTTTCGTGTGAGCTGGAGCTGTACAAGCCAACCAATCACAGTGGAGTATATGACTCCTAGCGGCCAATCACAGTGGAGTATATCACTCCCAGGGGCCAATCACAGTGGAGTAAATGACTCCCGGGGGCGGGGCATCGGCCGGGCTTGATGCAGACAGAGAAACGGTGTTGCCAACTTAGCGACTTTGTCGCTATATTTAGCGAGTTTTCAGACCACTCTAGCAACAATTTTCCCAAAAGCGACTAGCGACTTTATCTGGAGTTATTGGCGACTTTTGGAGACTTTCTGAATGCACATATTGCTCTCTTACTCCTCCCTGTCAGCAGTGAGTGTTGCTGTGGATCCCCTCCCCTGCTGACAGGTATAGATCTCCCCGCACCGCAGTTGACAGTTGATCATTCCATATTTAAGTCAAGATTAAGTCTTAACAACGAGAGGGTTTCTCATAATAATATAATGACTAAGTATCTCGAAAAAATGAGAAAGTTTCTCATAATATTGACTTAATATCTTGAAATAATGAGAAAGTTTCTTATAATAATTACTTATTATCTCAAAATAATGAGAAAGTTTCTCATAATAATGAATTGGTATCTCTAAAAAATTAGTAACTTTTTCCTCAACCTTGAACTTCAGTAAGTCCAAGTACAGGTCTACTTTCTGACGATCATCTTCAAGCTATACTGAGAGTCTCAACAGTTTCTTCTCTCAAGCCAAATGTGGCTCAGCTGTGTGAGAGGAAGCGATGCAGGCCTCAAGTCATATTCAGAAGAACCGTTCATATTCTTCAATATTCTTTTTATGTTCAGGACAGTTCATGCTCAGAAGAACCCAATGAAGTTAAAGAACTGTCAATAATGACGTTTGAGAAAATATTTTTTTGTGGAATACTTGATGCGGCCCTGCCTCACCCAAACTCTGCCTCCTGCGGCCCCCAGCTCATTTGAGTTTGAGACCCCTGTCGTAAATCATTCTAATATGCTGAATATTTCTTATTGTTATCAATGTTGTTTGTCGTGATACATTTTTTTCAGGATTCTTTGAATAGAAAGTTCAAAAGAACAGAATTTATTTTGGTAACAATTCTCTACTGATGCTTTTAAACAATTTAATGAATGCTGGCTGAATGCAATTAATTTCTTAATTGTATTAATTTCCTCTCTTTTTTTAAAACTTGATGGATCAAGTTCTGCTCTATATTCAGTTTCGCTCAATTGCCAGTTAAATGAATACTTAGATTATGAAACTGCTTAAATTGGAATCCAACTTCAAATTATTAAAGCTAAATTAGACATTTTAAATCACAAACCTCCTCTAGTGGCCTATCGTAGT
This sequence comes from Rhodeus uyekii, assembly GCA_037043235.1. Taxonomy (NCBI): domain Eukaryota; kingdom Metazoa; phylum Chordata; class Actinopteri; order Cypriniformes; family Acheilognathidae; genus Rhodeus; species Rhodeus uyekii. The sequence continues at coordinate 812,057 of JAWRVZ010000064.1, forward strand.
CTTTCTCTGACAGGAAATCAATGTCTCGTGATGTAACGATGCCCACCAGTTTGCTGCCCATCTTGCCAGTTTCTGTAACCGGGATTCCGGAAAAGCCGTGCCGTACCTTTGCTTCAAACACATCACCGACAGTGTGCCGTGGACTCATCACTACAGGGTCCGTAATGAAGCCCTGCTCAAATTTCTGCCAGTATGGCGGATATAAAACATATGAATTACTACTACGTATCTATAAGAATATATTGAACCCAAAAATCTAATAAAACTAAACATTTTAAATCAACGTTTGATCAGATTTAGAAACAACAGCTTTTACATTTGTATTGAATTCCGCTAAAAGTGCATCTGTCAAAAATCATGCGACTGACCTTGACTTTCCGAACCTCGTTGGCCTGGAACTCAGGTGTGCAGTTGTGGTGAATGATTCCAATTCCACCCATAAGCTATGGGACAAACCAGTGAGTGAAAGGAAAAAGCAACTGCAGCTTTGTTGTATTATGTATATATATATAAATAGTTTCTGTGAGTGTTACTTACAGCCATAGCGATGGCCATGGAGGACTCTGTGACTGTGTCCATGGGAGAGGAAATGAGTGGCGTCTTCAAGGTGATCTTCCGGGTCAGGGCAGAGGTCAAATCCTGACATCATAACACATGACCATTACGAAAAATCTAAGGGGGCAAAGTGTCTATGTAAACCGACATAAGAGATGAACTCAAAATAAGGATGTGAACTCAAAATAACTAATCTATGATAGTTTTGGACTTTTGATACATTTAGCCTGGCTTCCTCACTTAAAATTTGACAATATTGACTTGACTGAGAACTGAACTGATCTGGATGATGAAATCACTGTTTTCCCCAGAGCTGCTTTATATATACAGTATAATGAACTCATTCAATAATTGATGAACTTTAGACAGTTAGTGAACTGAGCTGAATCAACACTGAACTGAATTGAAACTGAATAATCAGCTCGGATCCTGATTTACAGCAGAATTGATTTTCCTTATTTTCCTATTTATCACTGAAAAGCTGGTTTGAAATAATCTGCATTGTATAAAGCTATATAATAATAAAGGCAAAAGGTCTGCTACTTTGTCTATGTAAAACTGAGATTTTGTGTTTCATGAAAGAAATAAAATCATACAGGTTTGGACCAGCCTGAAGGTGAGGAATAAGTTGAATTAAATAAAAAGTTGAATTAAATAAAACTACAAAAAATACAAATAAACGAGTGCGCATAACAAAATTACTCAATTTAAACTAAAATGAACATTTTAAAAGTAAAAGCTAATTCAAAATATTAATAAACACTACAGTTATGTATAAATAACACTCACTCCCGAGAGAGTCTCGCCAAATTCATCGAATTATAGACACTGCCATGCCTTATTTTCTTCCTCTCTAACACCTGTGTCCCATCATTAATAGTTCAGCGTAATCTCAGAAGTGCTTAAAGAAATCACAAACAGCGTTGCGAATCTACATTTACATCAGCAGGAAGCTAACCCACCTGGCCTACTGGGAATAATCCAAACACTTTAACTAGACTCCAAAATTCCCAATTACACAATCACAAAAGTGTGAAATAACACCACTCACAAACACACAAATACGTAACAGTCCTGTAAATATCCCTACAAAATCTAAATCACTCTTTTGAGAAATTAGCTATTCAACAAACAAAAACAGTCACTATTAAGTTTAAGTGATTTCCTGCTTAACTAAATTATTCGCTTATAATCTATCCTTGGAAAGTGAATGTGCAGCATCTTTAATTAAAAATGTGTTTAAAGTTGTGGCTCCAAGGGGATTGACTGATATTTGTTCTCTCTCTCTCTCTCTCTCTCTCTCTCTCTCTCTCTCTCTCTCTCTCTCTCTCTCTCTCTCTCTCCCTCTCTCACACACACACACACACACACACACCTGAGCCTCTGCCTGTGACAACATGCCCAGCACACCAGGGACTATATTGATGCTAGCACAGCCATGTTAATATATAACATCCTTCCCAGATCTTCTACCTCATTTATAGTTAAAGAGTTCCTTTTTCATCAGCAGAGCATCTGAGTTGACTCAGCTGATCAAAAATGATCCTTTGCACTAAATTGTCTACTAATACAAGTGCAGTTTGTCATTATCCTCTGCTAAACATTGATACTCACCACTTCATCAGATGTGAAGTCAATGAAGCCAGGCAGTATCAGGAAATCACTGAATGAGGAAGGACAGATGGCAGAGTTAGGCAACAATGACCTTTAGATCAGCAATTTATGAATCAGAACATTATCAAAATTACAGAACACTCATATCGGTGTAAAAAAACAACAGGAAAAACACTCTAAGGCATGGTTTCACAGACAAGGCTTAGATTATGCCATGCCTTAGTTAAATTAGGACATTTAAATAGCTTTTCTAAAAGTGCCTTAGAAAAAAACATCAGTGTGTGCATCTTGAGACAAAACAATGACACTGATATGATATTTTAAAATATGTCAGTGTAAGTTGCTTTCAGTTAAGACATGCATTTTAGTCTGGGACTAGCCTTAAAAATCTTAAACAAATTTTGTCATCATTTACTAAACTAGACAGTTGTCTGTCATTGACTTCCTTAGTATTATTTTTCCTACTAAACAACAACTGTTTGATTACCAACATTCTTTAAAATATCTCCTTTTGTGTTCAACAACCTGAGGGTGAGTTAGTGATTTTTGTGTGAACTGTCCCTTTAAGACTAAAACCAGGCATAAAACAAGCTTATAAACCCAGGTTAATTCAGAATTATTGTTAGTTTGCGCAAACAGGACAGCAATGTGTGTGACTGCTATACGCTACCATTTGAAAGTATAGAGTCAGTAAGATTTATTTCTTTTTAAAGAACTGAACTTTTATCCAGCAAGGATGCATTAAATTGATCAAAGTTGACAGTGAAGACATTTATAATGTCTTTACAGTTTTTAATGTATAATAGATTTCTATTTTAACTTTGAACTGTCTATTCATCAAAGAATCCTGAAAAAATGTCTCATGATTTCCACAGTAATATTAAGCAGCACAAGTCTTTTCATCATTCATAATAAGAAGAAATATTTCTAAAGCAACAAAAGAGCATAAGAGACTTTTTCAAAAACATAAAAAATCTGCATGAGTAAATGAATACTAGTAGCATAGATACTTAGTACCCACAAAGCATGCACTTGCACGCATACATCTCTGATCTTGTCAAGGAGGAGTTATATAATCTACTTAAGGTGAGGCATACAAAGATGTCCTGTTAATGTTCTTAACCGTGTCACCAATGTCAATCGCGCAAACGTATCCTCTATCTACAGCAGCGACGGTGTACTAAAAAAGTGTGGGCAAACTAAAAAGATAAGATATTCAGGCTCATTTTACACACACTACCATTCAAAAGTGTAGGGTTGGAAATTTTTTTCTATGTCTTTGAAAGTCTCTTATACTCACCATCGCATTATTTGATCAAAAATACAATAAATACAAATACACTTAGAATTTAGTATTACTTTACAATCACTTTTGAAAATTGAATTCATCATTGCTTAATAAATGTACTAATTTCCTTTAAAAACTGACCCCAAAACTGAAGTGCTGCTTTAAATACACAAGCATGTTATTAGTGTTGCTGGGATCTATCTTCAGTTAAAAGCACTATGTATCATGGCTACTATTAGAAAGTGTTAAAACAAAAAGCTTCACTTTAAAACACCATAATGTTTTGATAGGGACTGGATTTATCTGTCTCAGGAGGATGTGTGAGAAGGCACAGTTCAGTGTCTCGTCCCATGTGGCCTAACGCTCATAAAACCTCCATTAGACCAGATTAAACACTCCAGCCACCATGATAAAAATAGACATGGAGACCACTGCTCTGCTAGCAAGAGTTTCTAGAAGGCTTGGAAAGCACATGCTCGTATTCACACACACACACACACACACACACACACACACACACACACACACACATATGCTCATTTAATGCAGTGGCGTACAGCATATAATGGTCATAAAATCCGATGTTGCATTTCAGATTGATATCAAAGCACATGATGAGCATACTATGACATCTGGATAATGAGCAAGCGAGAAAAACAGGGATAAAAATGACCACACTCTGCTCTCTGGCTTTTGCATTGTCCCATAAACATGGGCTGCATGTGCTGGGACTGAGCACTTGAGCTCCCCGTTGCTATGGAGATGCACAGAGGGTTGCCATGGAGCTGAGAGCCATCTCACTGACAGATGTCCAGAGAGATGCCTACCTAGAGTGCATGTGTGTGTGCAAAAGAGTGAAACTACGCATGATAGGACCTGCTTTGGCATTATGCTTTCCCTGTTTGTTTGTCTATCTGACTTATGACAGTACGTGTATGTGTCGGAATTACAAGGCAGGGAATCTAAAGGTTTTTTGTGCACATGATATTAGACTTTTGTGCAGATGATTTTAGACTTACTTGTATGTGAGACCATCGCCGATGGCAAAGAGCTGCTGGGCAGTGAGTCCATCCTCTGGAACGTACCCAGTTCCCCCACTGATAAGGTAATCAGCCATGCTACAATCACAAAACAGAGGTTGAAACGCATGCAAATAAAATTTGGTTTTAACTTTGTCATAAGCTCATTGCACTGACAACAACAATGTTGTCCTACATATAAACCAATACAACAACTGACAAGTCAAGCAGAAGTAACAGTGTCATCAGGATATATATATATATATATATATATATATATATATATATATATATATATATATATATATATATATATATATATATATATATATATATATATATATATATATATATATAAAATACCTGATAGATAGATAGATAGATAGATAGATAGATAGATAGATAGATAGATAGATAGATAGATAGATAGATAGATAGATAGATAGATAGATAGATAGATAGAATGGAAATGTTTTCAAAATAAGAAGCAAAAATTATAAATGACTAACTTGCAACTAACTTGCCGTTCATTCTTATCGATCCAGAAACATTCGGTTTATGTGCGTTAGATATAGAATCAAATATTAATCCACTTACAGGTTCGAGTTACTTTCTCTTTCGGACCACTGTTATGAAAATACTTCCTTCCTTCCGCTGAGTATTCACCCTCATGTACAGTTTCATATGACGATGGCTATATTAAAGTGCATTAGAAATCATCGCGGGGAGCAGCAGTCTCTCCTCCCGTGCAGCAGCGTTTGTGAGGAGGCTGAAGCCGCGCTGGATGGAGGGTCTCATGGCGAGGCGCGCAACCGAGAGTCCAGAGACCGTCAGCCGTGTCAACTCCAGTCACATGTTACCGAACACGCTCAGGAAAGAGGAAATGTTGCTTTGTTGAACACTCCCCAAAACTGGTTTTTATTGTTCTTAAACAATAAAAACCTGTTGTTTGCAGGTTTTCTGAGAGTCAATAAATCATTTTTTAATATTTCCGAATGTTTCGATGCTTGGAGTGCAAAACATAAATTGTTCGTAGTAGTACCTGACAGACAACGCTGGTGACAGCATATAGCGAATACGGATTCGCAAACAAATCATTATTTTGAGTAGAATCTTTCTTTCTATTTCTTTGAATCAAATAAACCGATTCATAATATGCGTTCACAAAGTGGACTGGATATGGTTTTGGGTTTAGTTGATGTATCCCAATTCGCCTCATAATACATAAGTACTCTTTTTGTGAATAAAAAGTAGGCCTACATACTTTTGAGTGTGTAGCAGAATATTAGACAAGCTTTGGGACATAAACTACATAAACATACGTGTTTTTGTATAATGTATTTGAAAAGTTCGTATTGTTTTTCCAGGTGTATAACTTAACTTAAAATATGTAAGTACCATTGTCGTGTCTTAAGATCCACACTAGTAATGTTTTTTTTTTTTTTTTTTTTTTTGTTTTTTTTTGCTAAGGCTTGTTTATAAAAGCTAATTGAATGTCCTATTTTTCCTATAAATTGTCTGTAATAAGTAATAAGTCTGTATATTCGCATTAGTTTTTATTCATGTAATTTTTTTGTGATAATATTTAAAGAAAACACACACACACACATATACATATACAGTATATGCCTTTTTTAGGCGATTGTGCAGAGCTTTGGGGGAGGGGGGTTATATTCTGCACTTAAAAATGCATAAACCTTTAATGTACTTGCATACAAAATAGCATTTTTATTTTATTCGTATAGTATTTTTTGTATTTAACAACTCACTGGACATTAGGGATTTGTATTACTCATTTCAAATTAGGCTTTAATGATTAATGAAGTCTTGTTTATAACACAGGGTTTGTAATGCATTTTGCACTAGAGCTCATGAACCATTAAAGACCATTAAAGGCTCTTTGACTATATAGGCAGCATCTAACACCCAAATAACTCTTTGTATTTAAGTGGTTATAGCGACAGTTGAATCTCTTCCTGATGGACATTTAATCTTGCCCTCTCAACATACACAAACATGCTGTTCTTTCCATACGGATTTATACTCTAAACTGCAGATTAGACCTAAAGAGTGCTCTATCAATGTAATCCAAAGTGGTTCTTCAGTCAAGAGAGCAGACTCTAATGGGAAAGAGAAAAGATGTGGTGGAAAAATTACAAAGTTCCTTTGGATCTCATTTGTTGTACAGTAACATTTCATATCTGAGCTTTATGACACAGTTAGTAGAGAATATTTTAGAAGAAGATTTGAAAGGTGCTTAGAAGAGCTTATACAGACATGTTGTAGGTTGCTAGGTCATGTCTTACATTCAAAGTGTCACATGTTCCTTGTGGCCAGGCTATCTGCAGTTCTGAAGCAGATAAAAATTAGTAAAACTCTGAAGGCAGAGGAGTCAATCGCAGAGGTGACTCCGAGACAAGACCTTTACTTGACCCTCAGAGAAGCACCTGTGTCACAGGTGTCAAAGCTGGGATGAGGTACTAAACTGTGATGCCAGATCCAGCTGAAATCTCATGTTTTTTTTTAAAGGTGTCTTGAATCCTGAGAATCAAAACAACATCAAGGGCTGGTTCTGTTTCTGTGAACTATTATTTTAAAATTAGATGGTTGCTTATACAGTGGGACCCAAAAAGTACGTATATCAAAGTTACAAATGTCACTATATTGGGAAACAAAATATCAATCCAGTGGCATCAGTCAGCTAATTGTTAGGAGTTTATTCATTTAATGTTTAAAATTAAGTTATTTTATATTTTATAAACAGTATTACTATATTAATCATAAACCATGATTCAATAAAATGCTTATTTGTTCACTAATTTATTCTGTATGTACAGGTCACCTATAATAAATTACTATCTTCACTTGTTTTGACTGGATAAAATAAAGGTCAAAATACAACAACAAAAAAAACTCTAACTCATTTACAGCTGTTATTTTTCTATTGTTCCAATCAAAACTTTCAACACAGTACAATTTCTTTCCCCCAAAACATTATTAATTATTAATGGGTCAAAATACATTATTAATCATTTAGTACTCATCCTTACCGGTAGTTTTTGATATATATATACAGGCAGGCATATGGTGTATATTCATTATTATTGCCTGAAATAAATATATTCATACACATGCATGTGTATATATAATGGGCATAGACATAATGTATGTTTATGTCTTTATATGTCCATCAATATTGAATTTGATCAAGTATAATCTACAATAATCTCTTAAAATAATTCAAGACCTGCTCATTGATTCATTCATAGACGTGCACTATGTTCTTACCTCTCTGGTTCATACCCGGCCTGTATCCGGGTGGCACTGTACCGCTGGGCAGCTGTCTCATGCCCATGCCCATGTAGTATATTAAGGGTAAACGGGCCATGAAAGTGGTGGTCCGAGTCTCGTAATGACATCCTTGGCCTGGCTGGCTCCATGTCCCCCACGATACGTCGATAGTCAATCTGGTAGCTGTCCCTGTCCCCCTCCGCATATCCATATCCATCCATATCAGCGAAATCCAGCGAGTCGTCCTCCACGGTGGCTCTGTGAGCCCGACCAATCCTTACAAAAACACCTGATTTTTGTCTCTCGTCACCCGTCACCTTAGACCACCTCTCAGTCTCCGCTGTTTTCTCATACACCAAGTTTTACTTTGGATTCAAACTTTTCCACAGAGTTTAAAATAATTTAAAAAATAATAATAAGAGCTGGATACTGGTGTCCTCAGTTAGATTTGTATCCAATTTGCATAAGCTATTAGCATCTTCCAAACCTCAGGCTGTAGAGTGGTGCGAGTGCAAAGTAGTTTATCTGCAGCAGTTTAGATGAAGTTGAACAGATTCTGATCAGCAGCTGACAATCCCAGAATTAAAATGTCCAGGATGAGATAAGACTGGCAGACTTTCCAAAAATGATGTGGGATGTGTTTTTTGTAGTCCAGATGATCAACCTGCAAGAAAAAACAGATCACAGAAACTCAGACAGGACCTAGTTAACCCGGATGGCAGTCAGCTGAAATTGAATGAGCCTGTTTCTCTCTCTCCCTGTTTCACTTCAGCTAAGCTCTGTTTCTGACAGAAGCGCGTCACTTTCACAAAGAGGATTTCAGCATTAAGTGTGCATGTGTGTGTTTGTGTGTGTGTGCTTTAACAGGGGGAGGAACTTGTAGTGCTTGCATGGTGTTCAGCAATGGGGTGAAGGACAAGGGATGGGTTTTCCATGCCCCACCTTTTGTTTCTCCAAAGGTAGCATTGCAGTGTGCATTTGAGAGTTTGTGTGGCTGTAGAAAGAAGGTATTTGTGTCAATTAAAATTGTATCAGTTTTATTTGTTGTCATGTTCATTTGAGTGTGTACTCTATCACTATGTGCATGCACAGCCTAGAAACAGCTTTCTCACAAACAAAGTCAAATCCCAGTGTGCATTGATGGAGTGTGCTCAGCCCTGGAGAGGCTTTGGGTGGGAGCAACAGAAACGGCTGAGACAGAGGCTGAGAGGCTGCTCTTGACGGACTAATTACACACATACGCTCTACAAGAAGTGCTCTGGCAAAACCATGGCTTGAACAAACATGCCTCCTTGGTTGTGTGCACAGGGAAACAAGCATCCTTCCTTACATCAGACACTTTATTTTGAGGAAAAGCCAATTAGCTTGTGATTGAAGTTGTGTAGGGGTTTGTGTATGTTGTGGGAAGATTCTGGAGCAGGAGAAATGGGATATGGGTACACAAATGTGTTTAAGTTGCAGGAAGTTCTGTTGTCAACAAGTCAGCCAGGTATTCAAATCCCCTTGACGTATGTGAGCGTCTTCCCGTCATTAAGCAGGAAGAATTAACAGACTTATGTAAGGAAGGCAATTATTGATACACTGCCACCGTATGGCAAACCTGCACCAGAACAGGACAGGAAGATGTGTATTTGTGGAAACTGATTAACTGCAGTGTTGGGGCGTATAATTGCACACATACTTTTTTTTAACAACCAATGGACTTGTGGTATGATTGTTGTGTTTTTGATTATTGTTTTATCTCGGCACCTAAAATACATTATAAAACGGCTTACAATCAATATCTTCTTTACCAGGAAATTTTTTGCAAAATATGCTTAAAACAATATACATTTACCTGAGCAGTATGTACTCTATGAACAAGTCGTATGCTGCCTTCACGTACTGTCTAAAAATTATAGTAATTACAAGTTTCCTGGTGGGTTGTCAACTTTTTCTTTTATTTTCTTTTTTTTTAAGTGTAAATCTCTGATTTCACTTCCTTTGGCAGAACAGGAGTGTATTGTTGGTTTGGCTGTGTGATTAGACACAATTTTTAGTGTTCTGTGGTCTTTGTTGAGTTAGAAATTGTAGGTGAGAAACTGTTTGACCCTATTGCCTGTTTACCATTACTGATTTTGCTTTGCCCTTTGAAGTTTGCTCTGGCCTGTTAAAAGTGCTTTGTAAATACCTTGTGTAAAAATCTGGGAAAAGTAAGATGATGGACGCCATTTTGTTTTTTCACTTTATTCTTTGTTTCTGTCACAGTCTTGTCGCATCTTTCACATCTGGTTCCCTTCTGTGTATCTCCGTTGCCCTTCCTACAACTGTCCTGTTAATCAATTACCCTGTTTGTCTGGCCAGCTACTTCCCATCTCCTCCTGTATAAATCCCTCTCGTGTTTCCCTTGTCTTTGTCGGTGATTGTCATCATTATGTTGGATGTTGTCATCGCGTGTGTGGGCGTCTTTCTGTGGTCCCCGTGGTTTTGCACAACTTAGTGCGTTTATGTTCATATTTAAAGTGTTTTTGGTTTCTGTTTGGCAATAAAGAGAGTTTCAGTTCAATCAACGGTTTCCTTCTGCGTTTCTCCGCATCGCAAACCAGCACAGCACTCTCTTATAACAGTTTCTGGATAGGCAGGTATTGGGAAATGTGTTGTATTTTGCTCTTAATTTGGGACTATGAGGTTTCTAGAGTCTGTCATGTTAACTTCCACACTAAGTTAAATTTTTCAATAAAAGAAGTCACATGGTCTAACCTGTAACTCACATGGTTTTGTCTGTAACTGCGTGACTTGGAGAAAGAAATAGTTCTTAAAACATCTTTAACGTACCACAAGGAGATTGTTCAAAGTTCAACTCAGCTGGGCTGAATCCAACGAATTCCTGGACGCTCTTTCTGACAGCAAACATCTCAAATGAAATTAGATCCTTGATCTAACTGAATAATTTTTTAATTATCTGGAAAGCTTGCTTTTTCTCAAGACTCCACTGAAGTACACAATCATCTAGAAAGTAACAAATTCATGATCAGGCAACACAGTTTTATCTATCACAGCAGTAAAACAAGAACATTTCATGTTTCATAGTAATACCCCTTAAGCAAGTCTAACTTTATCACAAATTTATCTTGACCAATGCGATCAATACAACACCAATGCGAAGTGGGAAAGATTCCCACCAAGAACTGGTTCCATTTACGGTAATCTTGTGGTAATAAATGTCATCTGGGGTCAAAATACAAAACAATTTTCAGTTTTTTTGTTACAAATTCAAATTCACTCTCAGAGAAAAAACAATAGTCACGGACCTCTTATTTCACACAATAACCTAGTATATATAGTTATATTATAACTTAACATAAAGCAATGTTTTTTACTCCAATTTCTTTATTTTATTTTATTTTATTTTAACACATCCTAGATGTGCGTTCAAATGGTTTATTAATGAAAATAAGACATTTTCAATATAATGTATTTGTGATAATAAAATTCAATTCACATTTATTTTTGTAGCAATTTTCACAATACATATCGTTTTAAAGCAGCTTTACAGAAAATTATTTGTTATCAGAGGTGACTGTTTCCAAGTAATTTTAGAAATGTACATATCAAATCACATAGTTAACATTATGTGTTTAATTAAGGAAGAAACAATGAGTTCATTGAAGTAATTATTGTAAGTTATAAAACTGTAATTATTACAAATTATAAATAAGTTGTGATCATAATGATTACAATATTTAAAGCATATACAACATTTAGTATTGGTGGATGCTGATTCAGAGTTGTGTCATCTGAAGTCCTCGCAGGATTAGGAATCATCTCTTCTTAGGTGTTGGTCATCTGAAGTCTTCATAAGAAACTGGATCTAAACTGAAGCTGGAGTAATCTAATTATCTCAAGATGGGCATCCCAAGATAAAACATAAAGCTAAAAAGCAAATGGAAAGTAATTAGAGAATCTTCCCTGTATAACATTTCAAGCAACGATAATCATGTGTATTTTATCTAATATAACTGGAGTACTGGTATTTTTAGTACTTTGAGGTGTAGTATGTGAATAATATGTGAATGCTTGACTAAAGAGATTAGTCTATTGTCTATATTTGAACTGGGATAGTGTCTCTGAGCCCCGAACACCATCAGGAAAGCAATTCCATAGTTTAGGAGCCAAATACAAAGATGCTCTCCAACCTATAATGGACTTAGATAGGTACAACCAAAATACCTGAATTTTGTGAACTTAAAGAGCGTGATTGATTGTATGGCGACCAATGTGACCTCTCCGGTCCTCCCTCCCCACCTGTCGCAGTCTTCCAAGGACACTTAAGACCACAGTCTCTAGCCCGCCACTTGAGATCAGGAGAGTGAGGGTTACCTGCACACCTCTCACTAGCTGGCCTCTTTTACACTCAACCTCTTAAACCTCACTCTCATCCGGATCACGGCAGCAATGTACATCATACAATAGTTTTGTGTGTGAGGAACAGATTAAACCGAAAATTATTATGTACTTGATGGTTTTTTTTTGTGTCATGTTGGAGCTCAACAGCCATCTTCTCATTTACTTATACTGAGAAGTAATTAGGATATTATTTCTGTCCCACAGATGAATTAAAGTAATACAGGTCTGGAATGACAGTAAATGAGTAAATAAATGATGATAGATTTGTCTATCGGATTTTTTGAGTGAACAAGAATTAAAACAAGAATATGTTCTTACCCCATAAATACTTTACTGGAAACCAAGATTAAAAAAACATTTCACTATATTAGTTTGGACATTTGGCCCTCATAAGTATAGCCAAACCTGAATATCATCATTGATATCAACAAGGAGACAGTGTTTCTAAAGTTTTGACGAAAGGGCTCATCTGTAAGTGACAGAGTGCTTGTGACAGTTGCAGGGGATTGCAGTAAGAAAGCCTCTTAGAGAGAGGTGCAGAGAGACTGCAAGGTTACCACACACACACACACACAGATTGGCTGAATGTTTATGAATGAATGAATCTGCTGTTAAGCATGGATCTTAATGAGGCATGCTGCATGGTTTAAATAACATAATGTTGTTTTCATTCATCTTTTCCAATTCAATATTTAGATCTATTCAAAATTGCTGTTAGAATGTAGTTGTTGACAGAAGCATGCCCTTATTAACTCTTAAAAACGGGGGCATGTCTATGTGTGTGTGACCTATGGAAACATCAGTTTGACTAAATTTTCTGATTAAAAATACAGTCTGATTCAGATCTAATCACCTGATGGGAAGACTAATCCAATTTAGTATGGTCACTGACGTCCAGGCGAAAGTGACTTTGACAATGTTTTTTTTAGTATCATTGCTACAAACTGTCACACAATAAGTGTAACTGCATTTCCGGCTCGCAAGGTAAAATTTTCACTGGCACAAACATTCAGCATTCATTTATGTATGGCTATGTTAATTCCTTAAGTGTCACCGCTCTTTTTGAGAATAGACATGAAAATGCACTATCCAAACTCAAATGGCTATACGTAATTCAAGAATGCTTTGAGTGTAGACCTGAGTTTGGTCTTGTTTTAAAGAACACACTCAGCAGATTACGTTCATTTTTAAAAACATTAACATTTACATTGACTGTAATCAAATCTACTGTATTAAATATGCTTAAAAAAATATTAAAAAAATAGCCACCGGGTGTCACCCATATTCCATATTTCTCTCTGTTCAAATATCAATTCTACCACAAAACAGACACCTTGTATAGAACCTTGGGACTCAAACCTTTACGGGGATATGGGTTTTTATCAAAATTAGAAAAGGTTTGAACCATAAAGTAGTTAACAATGTTAACATGAAACCTGACAATGCCCACCAGAGGATGAACCCACTCAAAGAATTTAGAGTACGTTTCCATGGTAACGCAACATCCAATTTCAAAACGATTTACACAAGATGGATTTTTAGTTAATAAGCTTTCGGATGACTTTTAATTTTTGATGACGACTAAAATATGTGATACGAGTAAAAAGAAAAAAATAAGAGTTCCAAGTCCAGGTAAGAAGTTTTTTTTTTAACCAGAACTAGCGATAACCTATCAGCAAATTAACTCTTCTGAGTCAGTTCTTTTCACTGAATCGGTTCACATCTGCTCGTGGTTTTCAATCAAAAATGATTCGGTCAGTTCGCTCACTCACTGAATCGTTTGAAGCAATTTTTACTACTCAAAAAAGGACAGAGATTAAAAAGAAGGCTGGATTAAGTGGATATTGACCTACAGTTAAAACAAAACATAAAAAACGTTTTATCTGTCAGCGATAAATTTGACGCCCTGCACATACAAGTCTGTACTACAGGTAAAAACACGCTTCAATGTGTTATGCTTTTGTTTTGGACCTTTTGAAAATGTAATGTCTTTTTAAAGTATATTTGGACTACCTTGTAAATAATGTCGTATGTGATTAATCTTTCAGTATACGTAGTGGCTTGTCTAACTGATGTCACGTGACTTAGTTATTTGGTTTGGTCTGTGTACATTTGAGCAGGTGTGGATGCTCGATCTATCAGCAGGGCTTGACTGGACTTTGCAAACCAGCATTTGGTAATCATAACCAGGCAAATAGACGTAATTTTAAACGTGTTAATATGATTTGGTCATTATACACAATAAGTCATTGTGACTTATTTCAATGCTCTTTAAGGACAAGGAAAGAAAGGATGAAGGAAAGGTATATTAAACTCTTTTCAAGTTACCTTTTTACTGCTTTACTGCAGCAAGACACTGTATAGAGCTGTTACCAATCAAGTCTTTAACAATAAAGTTCATCTTTGTGTTACAGAGGTGGCACAGAAGTTAAGTAATTGCATCTGCATACATAATATTGAGACTAAATATAAAACAGACCCTTAACACTTCATGAGTGAGTTATGGAATAATTTATTCAACTGATTTATTCAAATGCAGCTGATTCATAGTAACAAATTTTGGGCATTTTTGAGTCAATCCTGCATTGATTTCGCACAACAGTAACAAAAAGGGTAGAAATAGGTTATGGATTGCATGTTAAGTACTGTAGGACGTTTTACATCAAATCACATTAATGTTGTTAACAAATGAATCAGACAATCCATCAACTATTTAGGGATGTCCTCACAGTTTTGGTCTCGACTGGTCTTTAGATCAAATCCAGAGTCCTGTTAGTCTGAGACCAAGATAAGACACAATGTACAAATGTTGTAGAGACTGAGACGAAGAAAATTGTCTTAAGACCAGTCTCAAGACCAAGAGCATTCTTGAGTACTACAACACTACTTATAATTATACTATGCCTTTCTTTACTGCTTAGCTTTGTTTGAAAGACTGTGATTTACCTTGCCACTCACTGTACATGCATTTAGTCTCTAAGATTTGATTTATCCAATTCCAGCAGAGGGTACTGTTGATGATTTCTAGATTCTGTCTGCTTTTTGAAGTATTAAATCCCGTTTCCACCTCTAAAATAATAGAATTCCACATAATTTGTATTGTTATATTTTGTCAATAAATTTAATTTTGTCAATTCATCAAATAACATTCAAATAATCAAATTAATTTTATTATATAATTCAATAATTTAATTCAATTCAATAATATTATTAATTCAAATAAATAACAAAATGTAATGAAAAGGTAAAGACGCACACACAAAGCGTGCATTTGTAGGCTAGTTAACAGTACATAAAACATACACAGTATACTAGTTCTTTTTTATGATTTATTCCCTGTGTGTTTGCATCTGAACTTTGTCCATCCATGTCAAAAAACATTATTATTAACAACAATTATTAGTGACAATAACAAATTATTATTGTTGCATATTAAATGATATACTTTAGAAAACTCATTCATGTAATAGTAATAAAAATAGTTCTCAATTATTTGTGATGATGATGTTTAAACAGTAATAAATTTTAGCTCATTTAAAAATGATTAGTTATACAATTGTAAAATTACAAGAAGATCAGTCGAATTTGAGATTAAATACTGTATATTTGTTTTTTATTCTGGATTTTGAGGAGAAGTTCATTCATTATTGCTATTAAAATGAGCTTTACTGAATGCACATTCTGAGCTCCATTTTGCACAGATGGAGTATTGAAAAGCATGTTCTTCAGCAGCCACTCAAAATAAAAAAGCTTTGAGACACAATTCAACTTTATTGTGTGATATTATTATTTAATTTTTCATTATTGAGAGCTGCATGCTTTACTAAATCAATAGGTCAAAGAAACCAAATCACTCTAGCACAGGGTTCTTTCTCACCTCTATTACTCTATCCATCGTGTTAAAAGGGATTTTAGGCTGAAGTTTCTCAGTTCATTGAAGCCCACATTTTTTACAGTAAATCTGTTAGGGAGAAACACGTGAGCACTCTACCTTTCGAGTATTTATTTCATACAGCCTGAACTGGACTTTCAATATTATTTACCCCAGGCATGGAGAATGTCAATTTCAAGACATGAATCATTCTACATAAGCATGCCCAACTTCACAGTTTCTGTCTGAAAACCAGAAGGAAGTATTGACCTGTTTTTTTGTTTGTTTGTTTTTTGGTGATGATGCATTCATTCATTTATCAGTTAATGATTCATTAATCTCCAAATTACATACACTTCACGTGCAGGTTCTGTGTCAGCCTGCTATTATGCAGCTAGGTGTGAAAGATTTAGTTGTCTAACGATTAGATCAATACAGATCTCACAACAAATGGCTACACGACGGACCTTTAAATGCTCTTCTCTCATAGCTGACACCCAGTAGCAGAAGTTAAGAGTGTGAGAACATATTGCATATTGTATTTTAAATGTGTTCTATTGCTATATTCTGTATTGTTTAATTTGCAAGGCATTGTCACTCATGAATCTTGTTATATTTGAATGCAGTATGACTCATTTGGCAATGCATAACACAATTCACTTATCTACTTAAGTTATTATAATTAAGTCCAATACAAAAAAAATCATAAATTGCCAAACAAAAATAATAATTAAAATCAATACTTGGCGTCTGTGTATTGATTCAGTATTGTGATAAAATCTTATTGCAGCACTAGACGGTATTGATTTTCCTCCCACTTGTAGTTATCACAGATCCCAAGGGAAAAACTTCATATTTTATACTCCTAAACCTCAGCAGGTTTAGGTTAATTTAATTTAAGTATATACTTGAATTTAAATTATTTATTTGCTTTGTTGTGAGATTGTTTGCAAGTCTTACGTATCATCACTGAAGACTTTTTTACATTTGCAAATCAAATTTTGTAATTACAGCTATTTGTGTCAGTTTTATGTTTGTCTGGATAAAACTCATCCACAAAAATGACCTTTTTTTTTTTTTAAATAATAGCGCAATCAACCGTCTATTGTGAGTTTAGATGTAGCCTAAAGTTCTAAACAGTGAAATCGGAATCCAAAACTTGTTTATAGAAGCTGAATCGTTTATGTAAATGAGACCTTTTCCACTCATATATGTGACACATCTTGTTTATTTTCCAGACAGTTTAAAACTGCAACAGGATTTGGCTTCAAACGTATCAAGATTGGCCTTTGCCCACTTCTGGTTGGGGTTTTAGATCTTTTCTTCATCTGACATTTAAAACCCCCTCAGAGAGGAGAGATGGAGGCAAAAGGACAGGATATTCCCATAGGTCTAAACAGGATAGCTCTTACCTGAACTTCACATTGTAAAAGTCCCCAGTAAGAGCCTAACAAGAGTGACGTGACACTGTAGTAATGGCTGCTGAAAATTCAGCTTTGCCATCACAGCAATAAATTACATAAAAAAAAATACAATTAATTTGGGGCTGAGCAATGTAGTCTTTAGTCTTCCTAATGCAATCTTTATTATTCATCTTTCTCTTCCTCCTCTTCCTCTCTTAGTTCATAGAAGCGCATGGTAAAAAGTTGCAAAATTTGCCTTACAGAAGTAAAATCTGAACAATTGTATTAAAATTGTAGAATGTTTTAGAACTGTTTTGTCTAAAAATAAAATACCAAAACTTAAAGTTTTATCTTGTTACTATTAATATGATTTGATATTAAATTATTAGTGTTTATCAATATTATAGGTTTATTATAGGTTTTTAGCATGTTGCTATGCAGTTACTAGCAGTGTTGAATTACGTAACTTGAGTTACATAATTAACTTCAAGTAAGTAGTAAACTAAAACATTACTTTTAAATCTACAACAAAATATCTGAGTTACTTTTTCCAAATAAGTAATGTGTGTTCCAAATAAAGTCGTTGTGTGTAAACATGATGTTTGTTACCATTGTCATGTGTCTGTCGTGTCTTTGTTTACATCCTGGTTCCTCCCATGATTTTCCCATTGTTCGTCCACTCACCTGACTCGTCATCAATCACCCCGTCAGTGGTGATTCCATAGAACCTCACAGTAAAAAGTTGTAAAATTTGCCTCACAGAAATAGGACTATCTGAACATTTCTGGACAATTTTGAAGTCTCTAACTAAATCTCTGTAGCGTCACCAACTGTCTAAATTTGTTTATGCTAATTGAGCCATTTGGACTAGAATTATTTTTCCTTCGGATTACTTGACTCGAGACAAGTCAATTTGCATAACGTAATTTTTTCCGGCATTTTGAATTTTCCAACTAAAAAAACGTCCTACTAGACCTTTTGAACCAGATTAATTTCAGACCATGCCAAACTGTTTACCTGAATAACTAGCAAACAAATTTTACGAAGAGTATCCCAAAGTGTACGGGAGGCTATATTTCAGCAACAATTTAGCATATTCAAACCAAACTTGGTTTGCGTTATGACAACCATGACCTCAGGGTACCTGCTCTATTTCGGCACAGTGCCACCTAGTGATGAGGAGATATGAGAAATAACTTCTGTAAATAAATGCTGCCTTTGTGAACATAAGAGACTGTTCAACAATAAATAAATAAAAATATTTTTTGACAGATGGTAGTGTACAGTAAAAGATAGACAATACAGGATGGACTGTGCGATGGTGTGCTTATTGCCCAAAAAGTAAAATGAGACATGCAGGAACTAGCTTAGCTTATAGCTAGCATGTGATTTTTTTTGGACTAGACTGGAACTAGATAGCTAGCATTGAATGATATTATTTAAAAAGAACAAGGAAAATTGTATTCCTCACATAAATTATGCAAATAAGAGCAAAGCGTATCTTGACCACAGTGCTGCTGTCACATAAAGTAAAACCTCAGCATGCACTGTTTGGACCAACCGTTGCAAAAGGAATAATGTACATTGGTTTTGATTCTGTCCTGGCGACACAGACCCTCTGCCACACCCCAATGCCCCCCCATCCTGTCTCGAGTCAGTCAGTCAGACCGTGTGTCTGACTTCATTTATCTTTGTTAGTCCACTGCTGCTCTGGAGGACTAATTAGTCTTGTGTGGGTTGGAACAACCAACCAAGGAGAAACTGTGGAGAGAGAGAGATCCATGTGTGTGAGCTTCAGTAAAACTACACAAAGCAAATCCTTTGAAAGGGATAGTGCTTTTAACCCTTTTGAAGTAGTGTCACATGGGACGAGATCCCATAAGGAAAAGCAGACTCTAAAAAATTGCTGTCTTCTCACCTTGTGGATTGTGTATACAGTATGTGTGAAAAAGAGAGGGAGAGTCGCTATATCTAATCATATGTTTGGGGAAAGTATGTTAGGTCCCCTGAGGCTCCTCTCACTATCGCTCTTTTTTTTCCTTCCTTTTTTTTCCCCTCACACATTCATTCATTCATTGGAAGAAGAACAAAAGCACGGAATAGAACTAGATGGTTATGGTCTCTAAAGAAAATGTTGGTGCATGCATAGTGATAGATAGACAGATGGTTATATCTGTCAATGTTAATAAATTGTAAAAATGTGTATTAAAATGATAGAATATTTTTTAAACAGTTTTGTCTAAATATAAAATACTAAAAATGTAAATTTTATCTTGTCACTATTAATATAATTTGATATTAAATTATTAGTGTTTATAAATATTATCAGTTTTTAGCATGTTGCTATGCAGTTACAAGCAGTGTTGAGGTAACGCATTACAAGTAACTTGAATGCGTTTAACATTTATTGACTGAGAAAAATCGCTGTGTGTAAACATGATGTTTATTACCATTCTGTCACGTGTCTGTCATGTCTTTATTTACATGCTGGTTCCTCCCATGGTTTTCCCAGTGTTCACCTCGTCAGTTTTGTCAGCTGTGTCTTATGTCCTAATCATCCCTTGTGTGTAGCTACCCAGTGTTCCCTTCAGTCTTTTTCCGCTGTCATTAATGTTAGATGTTATTGTTTGTGAATGTCTGATGTTGTGTTTCTTGTCTTTCCTGTCTTTTTCTGTTGGACTCCAGTTGGACTGCTTATCCCATTTTGCACAAGATGTGCCCTTTTGTTTTGTATTTCTAAAGTGTTTGTTTGAGTTTATTATTAATGTAAGTTGCAGTCCATTCCTTCTCTCCATGCCTTCCCCATCCTCCTGAACAACATGCCTTACAATGTTATTGTAGTTCTATAGTAAATGTGATTGATTACTAATCTCACTGGCATAAAAAAGATTCATTATTCCTCAAAATTAAGCAAATCAGTGAAATGAAAACCTCAAATAATTAAATGTTAAATGTAAACAAGTATTTGTACGTATTTAATCTCATTTTATTGATCAATGTACTTGCAGATGACCTTTGATGATTCAGT
The DNA here is from genome assembly GCA_037043235.1 of Rhodeus uyekii. Taxonomy (NCBI): domain Eukaryota; kingdom Metazoa; phylum Chordata; class Actinopteri; order Cypriniformes; family Acheilognathidae; genus Rhodeus; species Rhodeus uyekii. The sequence goes on from JAWRVZ010000064.1 coordinate 832,512, forward strand.
TCAACCATAAGCAAAAATTATTTTAGATTGTAGTTTTTATTGGTGAAGGAATTTTTTTTTGTAATTTATTAAATAGAAAATAAAAAGTAGCCCAGCCCAGGTGAGAAAAAGTAACGCACAAGTAATGTAACACATTACTTTTCTTAAAAAAGTGTAATGCAATTAGTTACTTTTTAAGGAAGTGACACAATATTGTAATTCATTACTTTTTAATGTAACTTCCCCAACACTGCTTACTAGGTTATTCTGCACTATAAAATATGATATGATTACTAAGTCATGACATGTTTTTACATTACTTTAACTTACAATTTTAAACTTTTTCAGTCAGTTTAATATTAAGTAGAAAGTACTTATTCAACCAAATTATTATTATTTTTTTTTTCAATTAATTTGTCTCAGTTTCACGTGTAAAAGCTATCATCATGGTGTTGTGGGTGGTTACCTGGGCATTTTCTTTGAAAAACAATATTTAAAAAAAGAAAAACTTTTTTAATTGATTTGTAAAATCAACTTTTAATCAACAGAGTTTCTGTTGATTAAACTAGTCTCTTTCTTTGTATTAACTAGATCTGAACTCAACATTTTAAGGCAAGCAGCTTACTCTTTAAGTTAAACCAACTGTAATTTGTAAACGTTTAGTTTCTTTTAATGGAGTTTTTAAGCTGGTTGGTTTTCAGTTGCTAAGGTGCAGGTTTGGCTGCTATAGGTGCTTGCTTAAGGGTGTGTTCCTCTGCAAAAGCCACTACCATGATGCTAGGGTGTTATAGGTGGTTGCCAGGGTGTTACTATACAGTTGCTAAGATAATCAGTGTTTTTTTTTGGTTGCATATTGTTATGTAGTTGCTAGGTTGTTAAGGGGTGTATTAGCAATAGTAATACAGTAGCAAGCACCACTTATTCTTCTTCTGTATTTAATTTTTTTTTCATTTAGGCACTAAGGGATGCTTGTATCTGTCTACTGGCACTTACACATCAGTACTTGAATGGGTGTGTTTTTGTGTGTGTGTATGTGTGTGTGTTTGCTTGTATCCTAAGTGGCCTCATGGTACTTGATATGATTTCTGTGTTCATTGATGGGTGGGCACGCGCTCTCTCTCCCTCTCTCTCTCTCTCTCTCTCTCTCTCTCTCTCTCACACACACTCTCTCTTTTCTGTGTTTGGTTGTATCAGTTTGTGAACGTGAGAGAGCGTGTGTGTCTGCAGTGCTGCTTGGTCATTTGAAACGGCAGTCTCTGCCTCCTCGGACTATATGTGTGTGCGAGTGTGTGCATGTGTGTCTGTCCTCAGGGAGGAGGGAGTCTAACAGGCTGTTGGAGATCAAAGAAGAGACATTTCATTTGGATCAAGGACGGAGCTTGAACAGTGCTTTGGGATTTCTGAACGGAAGGGAAGACGTTGCGGAGAAGTAGGGACCATATGGGAATGGGAAACTATTGTACAGTGTCCTGTGAAAGAGTATACAATACGTTTCTTGAGCGTTAACAAAACATTGCCTGGACAATTCTGGTGGTGTTATAGAGCGTGACGATTGCCTTTAGGGTTTCGGCACGCTACTTGAACATTACTTAAACGTTTGTTTGCAGTAAAGACATCATGGCTGTGCAACTGATGCCTGAATCTGCCGTCTGCCTGCTTATGGTGAGTACGGTGCTCTTTGAGCCAACTCTAAACACATGCACGCACTTACACACTCTCTCGGAATTTAGTTTTATGAACTATCTGTCACATTTGACCTGATGGGTTTGACTGCTGCTCTTTCTTTTTACACACACACACACACACACACACACACACACACACAAAAGCAGGCGCACGTGCACTCTGCAGCACCGCCACCAAACGCTGACCGAATTGCAGTATGCCTCACTAATATTGCAGAGAAAAACCCCTGACAGGTGCCCTGACATCAGCATCTACTGTAGGAACAAACCCTCGCCGTATGCCGTCTCTAGTAATACTGCCTCTGCTTTGAGAGATGCCGGAGTTTGGCGGACGCACATTTGCAGAGAGTGTGCTTTTCGAACACTGGGGTCTCATTACTGCACGATGGGCTTCTTTTTATTAGTGCTGATTTTTGTTTTGCTGACTTTGTATGTGGCTGCGCTCAGCCTGTTTGGCTGAATAAGGTGTTTATTTCTTTCCACTATTTTTTTTTTTTTTTTTTTAGTCGGTGAATTGTGTGAAATCAGGTCGATGATGATTACTGATTGTGTGCACCTGTTTCAACACCATTGATTTTTTTCTGTTGTGATTTTGAGAGGTGTAGAGAAAGGTTGTGTAGCTGAAAGAGAGAGAGAGTGGATCACCTCTGGAAAGACAAGGAGAAAGCATGTCACTGCCTCACCCCTCTGCCCTACCTGTAACAGCTGTCTGTCTCCATGGTGATACGCCATGGCTCTTTCTGACATGCTCTTTCTGAGACAGACAGTGGGAGAGAGAACGAGAGAGCAAAGTGCTCAGCAAATAAGCTGTCATCTTCTATTTCTCATTTTCTTTTATCCGCTTCTGTCACCTCTGACACTGGAGTTCAGAATATCTTGGAATCAAATCTAATTCCACAATTGCTTTGGAAGTTCCATCCAGGGATGCAGTGATATTGGGATTTGGGTTGTTACTGGTATGAGAAGCACAAATAGATTAGCTGCTGTTTTGTTTGTTGTAATGTAATTAAAACTATAATGTACAGTAAAACAACAACAAAACAGATAATTGTGGATAACTGTGCTATTTTTGTATGCTGGCATATAATGAGTTTGGTGCTTGAATTGATAAATCCATACCTTGTCGATTATTGCAAATATAATTTTTTTATGATTAAGATATCATTTTTTTATTTGTTATAATTTATTGCAATACATTTGCAATTTTTGCAAGATCTGTCTATCTATCTGTCGGTCTATCGATCTGTCTGTCGTTCTATCGTTCTGTCTATCTATCATTCTATCGTTCTGTCTATCATTCTATCTATCGTTCTGTCTATCATTCTATCTATCTATCGTTCTGTCTATCATTCTATCTATCTTTTGTTCTGTCTATCATTCTATCTATTGTTCTGTCTATCATTCTATCTATCTATTGTTCTGTCTATCATTCTATCTATCTTTTGTTCTGTCTATCATTCTATCTATTGTTCTGTCTATCATTCTATCTATCATTCTATCTATCTTTTGTTCTGTCTATCATTCTATCTATTGTTCTGTCTATCATTCTATCTATCTATCGTTCTATCATTCTATCTATCGTTCTGTCTATCATTCTATCATTTTGTCTATCATTCTATCGTTCTGTCTATCATTCTATCTATCTATCGTTCTGTCTACCTATCTATAGAGAGAGATTGAGATGGTTATACGGTATAAATGTATATCTTCAGTTCTCCTAGTCCTTGTGAAGTTTTCTGTCTCCTCGCTCTCTCGCTGTCTCTCTCTCTTTCTCTCTCTCTGTGTTTCTCATCATTCAGAAATGTTGCCAGGACGGTCAGATGATTCACACATACACATTTGCACGTGTGTTCACATATAAACCCCCATTCCAAATACAGCTGAATGTGTTAAGAATTCTTAAAGGTTCATCATCGCTCCTTGTTTTTGGGCAGAGATGATTGCACTTCCTTCGCATATTTTATTCATTATACAGCTTCAATGGCTGTATGTTTTTATAAAACCAGAGTGCATATTCAAGTACACACTTTATCATGTTAAATCTTTGGTAATATGTGAAATATTAACAGGAGTTTGGGCTGCCTTTGGATGAATATTAATGATGTATCTGCAGTGAACATTAATATTTCAGTCAGAACGTTAATTAAGATGCTTGACATTTGTAAGAGGCAACAAACCACAATAAAACACAAGCATGAATCCATGGGATTCTCATTCTATCTTTCTCTGAGGGAGACATCTGAGGGTAAATGCCTACCAACCTGGCTGATGAAGGGCCCCCGTTCCTCACGCTCTCATTAGTCTTCCAATAAAAGCAGCAAACACTTCATATTTTCATTCATCTCCTGCATTTCTGTGAGGCGCTCAGACATGATTCAATGTCACGGTGACATCACCGCAGACATCGTTTTCCTTTGAAGCACAAAAACCTAGATGGTAAAATATGATCAAAGTTATCTGTCGATCTGGGGGGACGCTGCAAATTATGCACACGGTATGAACAGAAAACTGCCTCTTTTTTCACTGTTTATGATTTGCATGTATCTTGGGACTCTGGTGCCGTAGTAAACTGTAGTATTCATAAATATATTAAAAAAAAACTGAACATCTTTGGCTGTTTTTTTCAGATCTGAGCAGTAAACTGGATTCTTTTGTTTGTCATTTATACTTTGAATACATCATGGGACATATTTAGGTGATTCTGCACCAACACACATCCATGTGTGTGTCTCACAAAGGCTGCATTTATTTACAATTGTGCTGTTGCCAACCATATTATAATTTTTTTCATGATTCTTTGATGAATAGAGAGAACAGCATTTTCTACTTGAAAAGGAAATCATTTGTAACATAAACATCTTTACTGTCAATTTTTATCAATTTAATGCATCCTTACTGAATCCTTTTCTATAATATTCTGTCATTAAAATAAATTGGGGCGTGGAGAAATTAACATCTAAACAGCACCTGCTTGTTAATTGATAATCAATATTAATAGCATTTATCACGTCACCTGGATGTGGTAATGCAGAATTCATGAATTTATGACAATGTCGGATGATTCTCAGATGGTGACACACCCTGACGCCCCACACAACATGCGGTTCCTGTACTAACCCATCTGTTCGATCGCCATGGTTACAAGATGGTATATGACCCCACCTATCAGCTCTTTAGCCATCTTGCCAACATCAAACTAAATCAATTTACAGAAACTGTCTGTGACTGAAGATGTTCCCTTAATAGACTCATATCTTCTGCTTTGTCTAAATATTTTATTTATTGTTTACACACTTGTACAGCGGCACTGACAATTACTCATCATGCATCTCTCTTTTCTGATGAATACTTTATTAGCTTCAGTATCCTGCTGTCATATCATGTTATTACCAGTGCAATGTATTCAACCAAACGATGCAAGCTTTTTTCTGGGAAAATCTGGTTCTTATGGGAACTGCATGTGCACATAAGCGGCATCTGCATGCCCAATCATCAACCCGTATCTCTTGCGCCATACTATTTGCGTTTAGATCAATAGCCTTATCTGTCCGAGGTCCTCTGGGATGTTTAGTACAGCTCTGCGGCCATCAGAATCTCATTACAGCTGAAGATAGTGGCCTTAAATGCATTCTGGTATCGGGCTGGTATTTTTGTTTGTGTGACTAGCGTTCATGTAGCTTAAACAGTAGCACATGGCGCTAGCAACTTCAAGGTCATGTGCTTGAGTCTGGAACTGGAAAAAAGATGTATGGCTTGAGCGTTGAGTCAGTTGTGATAAAAGCGTCTGCCTGTAGCAGCATATTTGTGAGTGAATTGTTCAAAGTAGCAAAATTAGTGTAAATGATAAGGAGCATTTTTGGATAACTGGAGAGTTAGTAAAATAATTGAATACTTTTATCAGAATGTCTAAAACAACTTAATCTTTTAGATCTGTTCATAAATTGTTTTTAAGTGAATGATTCTTAAAGAAACAGCTGCATGAAGATGGATTCTGGACTGTTAAAAATAGTCTTCACTTGCATTACACGGAGAAATATCATGAAAAGTTTTCCTAAAAAATCGTAATTTCTCTTTGGCTGTGGAAAGAAAGCCATATAAATAATCTTGGATGGCCTTGGTGTGAAGTAATCCTTTAAGTTTAAACTGAATCTTGCATAATACAATAGTAATGTTGCAAAGGTAATGTTCCTATCGCATTTGTTAAAGGGATTATTGTATTCACTCTGATAGTCAGTGCAAAACAAAAGAAATCTATTTATAATCTGTAAATAACATGCACTATACACTTTAATCTCTATACATTCTTTCATACCATCAGCTGCATACCACATTTGTTATCCAATGGAAAATGCTAGGTTGGGGGTTGGGGGGGGGGGGGGGGGGGGTTGCGTTAAGTTAGACCGTGTCTTGGCAGTCAGTTGCATTTTGCATATTTGGCTCAGAAGTGCAGTGGCAAAGGTGATGAGATAAGCAAATTCACAGTGAAAAACACACTTAGTGTGAAACATAATGGAAATGAATTTATATTCCCATGAAATTTTAATTATTTGAGCATGGTTTTTAGCTTGAAAATTTAGCAAATTCAATAGTGTTAATTTGCATGTTTTTTTGTATTAATATATAATTGTATGAATTATAACCATTTCTTCTGTCTTGTTCTAAATCTTTCTATTTTTATCTATTTATCTTATGCATAGATAAACTCTCTCTCTCTCTCTATCTCTATCTCTATCTCTCTCTCTCTCTCTCTCTCTATATATATATATATATATATATATATATATATATATATATATATATATATATATATATATATACAGTGTGTGTGTGTATTTGTAAAAGTCAAGTTCAGTCATTTAGATTTACATTTATGCATTTGGCAGACGTTTTATCCACAGCGACTTACATTGCGTTCAAGATACACATTGACATTTTAATCAGTTCTTGCTTTCCCTGGGAATCGAAGCCATGACCTTGGCGTTGCAACCACCACACTCCACAGTTTGAGCAACAGGAAAGCTTTAATTGGGTGTAGATAAAAAACTATAGCATCAGTAATTGTTTTGGCAGAAACTAAAGTGTCCATTGTAAGTGTTTGTAAAAGATAGCGTTGAACACATGCTCTACCTGCTCAGGTGTTTGGACACTGTGGGCTGGATCGCTTTTTGTTGAGACTCTTCTGAGAGAAGCGATTATATAGTCTGCAGGGAGCTGTTAGGATGAGTGTGCATTTACTTTTATCTCCTGGGTTTATTATTTTATAACCTCTTTTCTGTCTTGTCGGCTTTACTGCAGCATTGGGAGAAAGGAAAGAAAGAAGTACTTACAAAATAACCACTGATGCTGGGAAAAGATTTTCAATCAGTCTATCTGGAAACAATGTCGTTTTAAGGTACCAGGCTGCAAAAATGTGCAATTTTTGGAAGATCCCATCATTAATTAACACACTTGGTAGCAAGTACATGAAATATATGAGAGGAATATGTTCATGACTTTCATACCCCCAACTTTTGGTAAAACAGTCATTACAAAGTCACATGAAATCAAAATTGAAATAAATCTTATGGCTTAATATGCTACAGTCAGATGGTGAAGGATGCAATTAAAATAAATACATGATAAAACAGTGGTGTATTTATTTATTTGCTGGGAATCTGACGAAATAAAAGCTTGACATTTTAGCAATTAAGGCATATTAATTAAGGTATTGCAATACAGTGATCCCTTGTTTATCGCGGTTGATGTGGACCGGAAACCCCCCGCGATAGGTGAAAATCTGCAAAGTAGGATTGGCCCCCTTAGAAATTTCCGTATATGTGTGTAGGTACCAGAATGTTAAAAATATGAAGATGGAGAGGCTCCCACTCCACTCGTGCTCTCATTAGTCGATGTCTCGCCGGGAACCAATCACGTGTCTTGTCTGAGTGCTGTGGGTGTGTACAAAGCATCTGAGAGAGTTTCTCTCTTTGTCTGGCATCCTGGGAAACCGTTTCTCTCGCATCACGATGAAACAATGCTGCTTTCCGCAATACGGCTGCCGATATGGCGGTATTTTTGAATTTTTATTTTTTTATGAATATTTTTGAAAAAAATAGGCCGAGAAACTTGAACCGCGAAGTAGCGAGGGATTACTGTATTTCAGTTGTAATATAAAATAAAATTGTTTATTATTTTTATTTTACAGTACAATAGTAAAATTGCAATTGATTTTTATTGTATTCCATAATAATCACAATATAAATCTGATTATTATTTAGTTCAATTTTGTTATTTTAGACAAATACCTGAGACAAATGAGCTTTTTGGCTGATGTCACCAGTCCATCTAATTTTACAACCTTGCCTTTCCAACTTCATATCTGCACTTTGAAAAGTAATGTCCATATTTCACATTCCACTGTATTCCTATTGGAAAAAATCAAGTCCCTGTCTACTTTTTCTCTCATATAATATCCTATTTTACTCTGAAATCTGATTACGGACATTAAATAGAAATTAAACATTTTTGAGGTTGACTATATTATTGTACTGTACGCACCAATTATTTTATTTTTTTACCTTAACACTTTTACTTGCTATCTGACTGATGATGTCACCTGTACATTAGGTCTGTTGTAAATTACACACAGTACATTAAATGTAATCTGCCCTTGATTAAAGCGTCACAGAGCGCCGCATCTTCATTTTAGCAGTAGGCAGTCTGTTCACACACAGAGCTAATGGAGAGGAATGGATCATCTCTCTCTCTCACTCTCACAGAACAGCCCTTGAATCGGCTCTAACCTTATTAAACTGCCTGTATACGGGACATGAATGGAAAAATTAGGTTTGAGATGCACACATGCGAGATCAGAGCCACACATACACACCAGATGTCTCTGCCACATTCACTTTTAATCATGTTAGAGCTTATTACTGCGCTGGCCTTCCGTTGTTTGGCTTTATCGATGATGTCAGCCCTGTGTGTGTATGTGTGTGTGTGTGTGTGTGTGTGTTCACACATATCTGATATATTGAGGTCAGTGGAGCACTACACCTCTCAAACAGGACATACATCACTGTGTACATCACTAAGAGAGGAGGGAGAGCAGCATGCATGTACAATCTTGTTGGTCTGACGGCATCTGGTCTGGTCTACACTGTAGAATAGTTATTTTATATGTTAACATCTAAGTAACTGCTTTTATTCAAGTTTGGAGAAATCATTTCAATGTATAGTTTACCTAAAAATTTGTTTTTTGGTTTATACGACTCATGCTCTGTATTTCCAATCATACAAACACTGTGACAAAGACATCTGAAGCTCTAGGATTACTGTTGCTCTCAAATCTCATTAATGTACATACAAAAAATGGTATTGAATGTTAATGTAAGCTAATAACAGATTAATGGTTATCTTTTTGTTGGCCAAAGCATATAGCTGTAAAAGACTTAAGTATTGTTGTTGTTAATTAAGATTAAAAAGTATTTGCAGTCATTAAAATGAAGATTAAGTCAAATAAATTAACTAAAAATACAAAGGTATTTACTAAAAATAAAGGTATTTAGGAATATTAAAAAAATATATAAAAATAACAAAAGTTCAAACATAAACTAAAGTATAAATTAAACCGGAACATATAAAAATAATGCGAATTCAAAATATAAAAAATATACCACACACACACACACACACACATATATAACAGAATAATATAATAGATATTAATAATAATATTATTATATATAATAGAATATAACACTGCAAGTCAAATGAGCCATTTGCATGGTACTTTGTTTGTATAGAAATTTTCTCGACAGCCTCCGTTGCTGGTGACATTAATTGTAAAGCTGAAAATCCATGAGATTCTAAAAAATAACTTGCTTTGAAGAAATCCATTGAAGAAATAGTCCTTCAGGTTTGGAGTAACATTTTTAGGTGAACTGTCCCTTTAAATTCAACTAAATGAATTTAGGTTACCAGTAACATTACATTATTATTAGTGTAGACTGAAGCTCCAAAATTATTTTGAATGTGAAAAAACAAAAAGTATTACCTGAAATGTTGATAATCATTAGGGGCTTTAAGAAATAAAGATTTGAAACACAAATTACTTTTTATTTTTTAGTCATAAGATCAAGTAGAAATAGCACCTTAAATTAACAACTGCACATGCTTCTGGTGTATTCTGTGAGTCCTGGTGCTGACCTGGGTGTGTGTGTGTGTAGTACTTGATATTCTGCAGAATGACATCATTCAGAGGGTCTAAGTGGAGAGAGAGAGAGAGCAAGAGAGAGAGGATGATTTATAACTGTATTGGGAACTATACCCCCGTTCTTCACACACACATAGCTGACTGCTGTGAGACCCCATGCTGCTGTGAACCAAATAAAACTTCCTCCTTATTAAAATGTATAAAGTGTGCATATAGTTAATGATTTTGTCTTGTAATAAAACTGCCAATCTCTGTATTTAGTCGTAAGCTCATATCCAACAAGCAAATCCATTCAGGATGTGCCACTTTTCAATAAGACAGAGGTTATTATATTGCTGCAGGATCACTATAGGCTGTTGATCTCTGAGCATTGATCAATATTAATCTGTGTGTATGAAGCAGCAAAGACTGTGGATTAAATATCAGTGTCCGTAATTGAGAAGATCAATGGGGTGCTGTTTCCTGTGACTCTATATTTATACACCTTATAGATTTCCTCCCTGCACTGCAGAGCTCAACCTCTCACCTCATGTGGCGCTTTGTCCTGTCCAACTGTGTGTGTGTGTGTGTGTGTGTGTGTGTGTGTGTGTGTGTGTGTGTGTGTGTGTGTGTTGGAGGGAAGATGGTGAGTTAATGTGGCAAAGAAAAGGAAGAGGAATGGATAGTGTGTGAATGTTGTTGGAAATTGAAAGGTTGAAACTGATTTGGGAATATATAAAACTTGTATTTGTTTTATTTGTCAAATGCACAGTACTTGTGGAATAAGATCCATTTCTACAGTTTTTTTAATATATATATATATATTTTTTTTATTATTAAACGATGCCACAATGATACCCCAATGGGGTATTTTGATGTTGCTGCTCAGACTTGGTAGTTTTTGTCTATTGAAATTAGTCTCTATTTATTTAGATTTATTAGTATTTTATTTTTTATTTGTTTTATATAGAGTTATAATTCAATCAAATGCTCATGGGAATGTCTTTAGACTACATTCCGGCCCAATTGCTAGATTTCCATCCAAATAAAGGCACATACCTGTCAACTTCTTATCAGAGCTCAAATCTTTAACAGTGTCATTTTTATGAAGACAAATTTTATGTGGAATGTTTCTTAAGTAGAAAAAAAAGGTTTGTATTCATTGCAAAATGCCAGAAAATCCACCTCTGCCTAATGCACAAAGTTTTGGCATTGGATTTTGAGTTAATGCACACATCAAACATTTCCATTCACATATTCCTAAACACAAATTCAGATTTTGCATACAAATTTTTGATTGGAACCCAAGGATACAGTACTATGCATCTTTTAGTCTCTATATGGCTCATTTCCCCTCTTCAATGAAAGTCTATTGGATGTTTTTTCATGCACCGGGTGAAAATCCTAAATCCAGCTGCTTAGAAAAGCACATCTCCCCATAACTGCGTAAATGTAGATTAGGTTGTGTTTAGTGTTCTTATTGCTTGTGGTTATATAAGCTATTCCACTGCCAGTTGGTTTTTGCCTGGATTCGATACAACACAACTTATTTTTTATACATGTGTGTTGTGTGTGCATGCACGAATGCCATGTGTATTTACAACCATGTGTGCGTGCAAAAATCCTGGACCCCCGAACGTTTGAGCGCCACAGATAATTATAAATCCCATCTGCCGGTGAGCTCTTTGAGTGTTCACACCAACTGTGCAAAAAGCAGCAACACAACACACTGTTTTTGTTTTATGCTGTAGATCCATCTCACCTCATCTTCCCACTGATCAGAGCCCTAAACTGGTGCTTTTCTTTTGATTATGGAGAGGTTCAGGAGCAGACTGTGCATGTTTATGCATATTTGTGTAGCAGATTGTGTGTGTCTTTCAAAAAAGATGCATATTTAACACATGGTTAAACTAGGAAGCAGATCAGATTTAAAGTTTAGAGCTCTGTAGTAGAAACACACCATTGGACTCTTTCTGGGTTTCTTATTATCTCTTTACCTACATACCTACAGAAAGAACAGAAAAATGCATATAGAGACATTTCAGCACTAGTAGGTCATTCAAAAAGACTCTTTTCAACACCAAACAGCTCTGAAGAAATGCAGCAGAAGGAAAACATCAATGGAAGTGTGTGTGCCAATGGTGTGTGGTGGAATTTTAAAATGGTGAAGCAAAGTCCCCTCTCTGTGGGTTTTCTGTCCAATGTAAATGTAAAAGACACGCATGTCTGAATGCTGTTCATTGATTTTAGTTCAGCTTTCAATACAATCATCCCTCAACAGCTCACCCAAAAGCTGTCACAGCTGGGACTCAGCACATCGCTGTGCAACTGGCTGCTGAACTTCCTGACGGGAAGACCTCAGGCAGTACAGGTCGGCAATAACACATCCAGCTCCATCATTATGAACACTGGAGCCCCTCAGGGTTGTGTGTTGAGCCCCCTCCTCTTCACTCTGCTGACCCATGACTGCACACCCATAAACAACAGCAATCTCTTCAAGTTTGTGGATGACACGACTGTAGTTGGTCTCATTAGCAATGGCGATGAGACAAATTTCAGGAGCAAAGTGAGCCGCCTTGCCAGGTGGTGCGGCGACAACAATCTCTCTCTGAACGTGGAGAATACGAAGGAGATTGTTGTTGACTTCAGGAGAATGCACCCCCAGCACGCTCCTCTGACCATCAATGGTGCAACCGTGGAAAGGGTGAGGAGCACCAAATTTCTGGGTGTGTATATCACAGAAGACCTCTCCTGGACCGCCAACACCACAGCACTGACCAAGAAAGCACAGCAGCGACTCTACTTTCTCCGCAGGCTGAGAAGAGCCGGAGCCTCAGCCCCCATCATGCACACCTTCTACAGAGGCACCATCGAGAACATTCTGACCAGCTGCATCACTGTGTGGTACGGTGCCTGCAATGCATCCTATCATAAAGCACTTCAGTGCATAGTGAGAGCAGCTGAGAAGATCGTTGGTGTCTCTCTCTCCCACCCCTCCAGGACATTTATAACTCCCGCCTCTCCCGCATAGCTCTCATCATTGCGAGAGACCCCACCCACCCATCCCACAGCCTTTTCAGTCTGCTGCCATCAGGGAGGAGACTATGCAGTCTCCAGGCAAGGACCTGCAGACTGAAGGACAGCTTCATTCCCCAAGCTGTCAGGGCATTGAACTCCCTCTCGACTCTGCCCCTTCTCCTCTCTTCTACCCCACACACCTGATCTCTGAATCCGCCCCCCCCCCAAATGTCTACTATTGTTTGCTATTGTCTTTACCATCGTGACTTTATCTCTTTATTTCCTTAATCTATTTGATCTATTATTATTATTTATTTATTTTTATATATATACAGTAGTACCTCAAGATACGAAAGGCTCAACTTACGAAAAATCCAAGTAGCGAAAGCAAAGACGAATAATTTTACTGCTCTACATACGTAAAGTTTTCAAGATACGAAAGGTTTCTGAAAGTTCGAGATTCGCCCCATAACAATTTTGAAACTCGCGCCGCACGCCGCCATCTTAGTTATAGTAGACTCGCCACCATCCTCCTGCTCTCCCATTGGTTCCTGATGCTAGCCAAGCCATGAGATCCTTCTCTCTAATTGGACAGCATCCCTCCCATCATGCATCTTCTATACGTACGTGCTGGCGTGCTTTAGCTCAGCCACTCCACACCCGAAACTTTACTTTATCTGCCGTTTGTCCTCATCCTCCTCTGCCGCCACTTTCGGAGATAGCCTCACTCAAAAGGTAAGCTTCAACATTTTACGTTATTTCATTGTTTATAGGTCAATTTAGCTTTATTATGAAATTTAATGGGGTGTTACTGTTAATGTAACCTGGTTGCACCTTGGGTCTGAGAGTTACAGAATTTCAACTCTCTGTATATATGTGCTGTATATATTGCAGAATTGACAATAAAGCTGACTTTGACTTTGACTAAATTCATGTTCCAGTTCCATTTGGTGTTTCCAAGCCAAAGGATTGTGGAATGCCATTTTAATCTACACTGTCAACAAGAAACCAATAATCTTACCAATGCTATATTCTCAGCCTCAGTCACACTGACAGACTTTTAACTGAACGCCTGATGCGTACTGTATGGCTGTTGTGATTACTACAGGCCGGGAAACGTGTATATTGTGTTCTTTAACAGCTTTGAAACAAAGCCGAAACAAACTGTGATTACATATCAGTCAGGCGGCCAGTGAAAACTGCTATGGAGTCCAGGTCTTCTTCTGTCAGTCTGAAGGTCTGACTTTGCGAGACTATCAATATTGTATATAATATTTTTTATCATACTATTTATTTAAATCCACCTTCATCAGATTGAAATGTTTTTAAACATTTTATAATGTTGCTTCAAAAATAACTAAGAATAACTAGTCACGTAGAATAGTCACGTTCTTTTGAACTCATTAAATAATGCAGGTTTCATCATTAAAGGAGGTGAAGCTTTATTTTAACTGAGTTGATTTTAAATAATTAAGTTCATTCTGATTCGACCTAAAGTGAGACTTCTGGTTTGTTTACAACATCGATGTGTAAAAATGTGTTTTTTTGCACTTAATATAAGTGATCCCCGTTCACAAATTGACTAAAAAACACTGTATTATGCCTGTCAGGCCAGTAGTTGGCGATGTCACTTTGTAAATAAACACTACATTCCCATAGACTAATATGTTATACGCATGCACATGACGTCACAGTTTTCAAAAATTCACATTTCTGTAGTTTTATTGGAGATAATGGAATTATTTTCAAACACTTGCACTTTGAATCCCTGAAAGTGGTGTTGTGTGAATGGCCCCTTCTGGGTGGCAAAAGAGGCGTCTTATTGTGTTGCTGTTATTTAGTGATTTATCATTAAGTACATGGTTGTGTATCTCACAAATTAAAAAAATTGAATTTCTTTAAATTGTGATTTATCTTATGTTTCGTTATATTAGGGTTTTTTTTTTCCTCTGAGCTGTCCTGTAGCTCAATCAGTAGAGCAACACCAAGGTCATGGGTTCGAAGCAAGAACTGATTCAATGTGTTCCTTGAATGCAATGTAAGTCGCTTTGGATAAAAATTTAAATGTGTACTCTGAGAAAACATCCGTGGGAGTGTATACACAAGAAGGAGCAAGAGAGAAAAATAAAGAGAGAGGAGAAATTGCATCTGAAATAGAAAGGAAGTGAAAGGTTAATGTCCATGACTCACAGTGCTGATCGAGAGAAAGATCAGATCAGCTGAACGGGACAGAGTTTATTTAGCGGGTGTATTTTTTGGTACAAGGTGTTAGTACTAGAATAATACATTCTGATCAGACAGCCTTGAACTTTTCCTGTGCATGCAGTCACAATTTTAGCACAGTCAGGAAGAAATTCTAGCAAACATATTTAATGTTATGGATGGTTCAGACTCTATATTCTGACTTAAAGATAAAATAAACCAAAAATAACCAACACACTCACTCACTCACTTTATGCCTTTTATTATATTCATGCTGTGATTTTATTAACCATGGAAAAGGTCTGTTTGATACTTAGTGGTAAAATGCATTGTAATGCACTCTAAAGGATTGCTTAAATTCATTTAAAAATCCAACAATTTTAATTATTATTTGTTTTTGCTCACAAATAATTATAAATGTTCGCACAAAGCTCTTCTGTGTAGGGTCAATTTCTTACAAATATAAACCCAATAAAGTTGCTAATTCCAAAATGTCATTTTAGAGCTAGTAACAGAGGCTTCAGCCAATGATAACAGTCTGTCTTTACGTAAAGGCAAAAAAACATGAAAATAATTCTATTCCATTTTATCCTATTGTTCACTGTAATTATTTGCTTGGTCAGTGTCATTGTAGTTTTGGTTCTTGTGCTGTTGTAGTCTAAGGACCTTTTGAAATAGCAGAAATTATTTGGCGAGGTGAAATGGAGTAGCCATGCGTTTCCTTGAAAATAATTTCACACTGTTCGAGATTCAAGATTCAATAGCCCTGATGTATAAACATGCATAAGTCTCATGGACTACTTTGTGAGACTTGTGCACACAAGTATTGATAGCCCTTGATCTTGATAAGTTTTAATATTATTATTATATATAATTTTTTATAAACATTAAATCATGCATAGTACGTTTTCATAGCTTATATATAAATTATATATTATAATGTATATTATTCATATTTTATGCTTTTACTTAAATTATATTTAGACATAATTTTGCAAACATCTATATTAGGAAATCAATGTCAAAGGTCTGAGGAATATTTCTGAGAAATACTCATCAATGATATAACAAGGTGAGTCTCATGCATGTTTAAGTCTATTTTTTTTCTATTATACTGTATATGTATGTGTGTATCTCTATCTCTCTCTCTCTCTATCTATCTATCTATCTATCTATCTATCTAATTACTGTATTTCTGTCCATCTTTGAATTCCTGGGGATGGAAAAGAGCAGTGTGAACATTTTTGAACAGTATGCTTTGAATGATATTTTGATGAATAAAGGAATTATGCAGAATTGTCATTCATTCTTGGGTGAACTATCCCTTTAAGAAAAGCCATCTGTACAAAGAGGATGTGATTAGGACACTAGTGCTTTGTATGTACAGCAGTTTCTGCCATTGTTTGAGGTCTGCAGCAAGGGCTTCTCCCTATGAGGACTTGTGGAAAAGAAACAGTCTGAATGTAGCCTGCTAGTTAAATCCCGTGGGAGTACATTTGACGTTTTTTTTGACGTACATTGAATGACTCGAGCCTCATGAATTAATGGAGTACTTCTGGTGTTTGTGCACATGTGTTTCTGTCGTTAATCCTATACATATTAATATCGTTATGGTATTTCTGTGTCTCATTGGTTTGTGAGAGTGTGTCATTTCTTTGTGGGCTGTTTCATGCTTGACTAATGGCAGGGCTCAAGGTTATCACTTTAGCCTGGCACACAAAGACGGTCTGATCATGAGGGGCCAATTAAAACCAGTATAATGAGATATGATCTTCACAAAGACATGCTAGACACATAAACACACACACACACACACATGCGCACAGAGAGATGCACAGATACAATGTGGCACTGAAGGTCTTTGGGGATTTTTTGCCATGTTCGTCTGGTCTCCTTTCAAACACTGACAACCCATAATCAACCCTGACAGACAAATGCACAGACAGTAGAGAGAAAGTATAATGCATGCTCTGTAAAATGCAAATAAGCAAGTGTGTGTGAAAGTGAAAGGAAAGAAACAGAAAAAGGAAAATTCATTTTAATCAGTAAACCACCTCAATCCATTTCAGACACCCACTAGTCTGCCTACACATTAAAACCCAGGGGGGATTCAAAGTGGGCGATTGACTTGGATATTTTCAGACAACTTTTGAAACTCCCACACTGCAAAAACATATCCGAGACGTTTTAGCCAAGCCCTTCGACATGAGCAGTAATCAATTCGGACCAGAAGCGTTCACATAACAATAAAAAAAATGTTGCATGTAATCGTAAAACACCGGTATGCTTGCTTTTCTTTATATGAGTAGAGAATAAGCAACCAAAAATAAAAACAAAAATGCTGTAAATGAGTTATAAATTAATTCAGATTAAGATTCCTCCATTATAGGTTTAATTTAAAATGATTAAAACAAGAATCTGATTTGCGAGTTCATAATGTGTGGAATAGATTAAATAATTGTCTAATTTTATGCTAGTGTTGTTTGGCCTATTGCTAATTGGCTATACATAAGATATTTAATTTAGTATTTTATACATTTTAATAAAATAAAATGTATACATTTATTTGACAAAAGTAAATAAATAATAAAATTGGTGTGTGTGTGTGTAGAGAGACATATATGGTATAATATGTTTAGTAGTGTTGTGTAAAAGATATTAGTAAGTACAAGGCTCTTACAGTATAGCTATGCCATGGTCTGTTGAGTATTGGAGCAGAGGGGTCGTTCTGGTGGATTCTGCTCTAGTAGCAGGGGAGTTGAATTAGTGGAGAGAGTGTCATGCCACTGTGTGTGTGTGCATGACTCCATCTGCCTCACAGACCCAACAGATGTCAGTAACTGAAAACCCACGCTGTGGCACCAAGGGAAGGTGCCAGGCACACCAAATCATGTTCTGTTTATATTGGGTGTCTATATGGGGAACACATCTCAATACCATCAATTAAATGCTACTCCTTATTCACCTGCATGTCATATTTTTAATCCGCTTTTCTTGTGTATCTGTGTTTAATACAGTGCAGCAGAGCTGATTACAAAGAATCAATTAGTTACACTCGATGCATTTGAAGTCTGGTATATCTGCTTGTCGGTGTTTAAATATGAACCCTCTAGGGTCGACAAATGCATAAAGTAAAATAAACTTAAAATACTAAAATGTCAAGTATTGATATACAGATAAAAGCAATACATAATTTGAAACTGTACAAGGTCTACTTTTGTCTGTGTCCACGTACAGTCAAAGCAAAACATTTACCTACACACTTTTGTAAGGTAAAGAAAACAAATAGGGTGTGTTTTCTGCCGTCACTGTCTCCGTGATTTTTATTTTCTGGAGCACTTTAGCCATTCATTTGTTTATAAGCAACTGAAAAAAGCCCAAATGTCAGAGCAGGTCAAAACTCTTCCACGGCCCCCAAATGCCACTGGGACCCCAGAGGGTTAAGTTTGATGTAATCTGCCCATATCCTGAAATTTGAAATTCCATCAGAATTAATTGCCATGGAGTGTTTGCATGGAGTGAGAGGTATTTAATGATGCACACTTCCTGCTGCGGCTTTTTATGTCACTCAAAGTGAGCTACATCTGACACCATCCTAATGAAGCTGCACTGGGAGTGAATGTAAAATATACACCGTTTCAAAATCTGATTGACAGTCCAGTTTCTGACAGGGAACTGACAGTCAGAACATGTTGGGAATATACAGATTTTCTGACAGACAGGAGATCCATTTACAGAATATAAAATGTGATACTATGGCTCATGTTGTTGTTCTGATGGCTTGTGTCAGCAGTTTGAGTTGAACTGAAATATATATATGGATTCCAAATGCAATTTCCAAATGTGCTAGCATTTAGTATGCCGTTTTTGAAAATGACAGCCGACATGAACAAAGTTTGTGTAAAACCTGATGATCCGTCCATATTATCAAGCATGACACAAAAATGAGAATTCCCTAACCATTTATTCACCTTTATGACTAAAAACTATGACTTTCTTCTGTAGAATTGTAGTAAGGACAAAAGGGCTTCAGGTTTGTCTACATAGAAACAGATTTATGAGGGATCTTGTGGTCCCAAAAATCTCAAAATAATTTGACGCAGAAAAGCAAGAAAATATGGCAAATAATTCTCCTCAGGACTGAAAATATGCTGTCCTTAGATATAGTCTTAAAGTTCAACAAGATTGCCTGTAGATTGAGCTGTCAGCTGATACTTTGAGAGTATGATTGAAAATTCTTGTTAAAAAAAGAAAGATGCAAATGCTCCATGGAATGTTTCTCCACTAGAGGGAGATAGAGCATAAGGCATGCATACTATGTGCTTAAATAGATTCAATCGACTTTGTTTACTATCCATTACACTTGGAATAAATAGAAAGGCTTTGGATCATTAGTATGATTTCAAGTGCATAGTATGCTGAAAATTGTGTGGAAAAGATGCTTGCTATTATTCTTTTTCAAGCATTAAATAGTGGAATATACGTTTTAGACTGTTTTCCTTTAACATTTTATATTGTATGTGTTTGTGTGTGTGTGTAGATTCAACAAGGTGCTGAAAATGTTCCTCAGAGATTTTTGGTTCATACTGACATGATAGCAACACGCAGTTGCTGCATTTTTTGTCGGCTGCTCATTCATGATGGGAATCTCTCGTTCTTTCACATACCCAGGTTTCTCTATTGGATTGAGATCTGGTGACTGTGGAGGTCATTTGAGAACAGTGAACTCATTGTTCACAAAACCAGTTTGAGGTGATTTGAGCTTTGTGACATGGAAGTAGCCATCAGAAGATTGGTACACCATGCTCATAAAGGGATGGATATGGTCAGCAACAATACTCAAACAATGCTCAGTTGGTACTAAGAGTCCCAATCTATGCCAAGAAAATATCCCCCACACCATTACACTACCAGCAGCAGGCTTGGTGCTGGTGCAAAGCAATATGAATCCATATTTTCATGTTGTTTATACCAAAATCTGACCCTACCATCAGAACGTTGCAGCAGAAATCAAGGCTCATCAGACTAGGACTGCAGTGTCGCATTACATTTATTTCAAATAATGGTGGCTTCTGCTCCTGGGCATGAATCCATCACATAAAGCCAGATCACAATTGTCAGTGTAGGAATACTTTAAGAAAGGAAAAATAAAATGGTGCTCAAGTATTATAGTGAGTTCTGGGAGTCGTTGTCGGTCTTTACCTGCTATGCTAAAGCTATCGGCTAGTGTGCATGTGCTCAATATTGCTATAATAATGCTATAATACTATATGCCCTTTAGTTGCAATAAACTGGACTTTTCACTTCCACTTTAGTCTGGCAACGATGCTTTAAATGCAGAGTTTCAAAATAAACGGCTAGATTTACATTGATACAATGCTGTAAGACCATTTGCAGAGAAATAAAGTGCAAACATAGCTACTCACACATTTGGGCAGTGACTACTCAGTTTTCGGCAACATGTACAACTTCAATGTATAATGTTGTAGAATGTCACTGCTGGTGTTAATCAACTACAGGCAGAATCTATATATTTTGGATATATATTTTTATGCTGCTTCAACATATTGTTCTGTTGCATATCCTTACAACATTTTAGAGGAATATTATTTATACATTTGAACTTGATGCGTTCGCTACCTGTCTAGCGACGTGTTCATGCTGATATAACGAAATGGTTTGTTTTATCTTTTAGGAAGAACGATGATTGATTTGGCTTGTGTATTGTATGTTTCGTGCTTCAGAAATGTGACATAATTTGCGATAAGGAAGCACAATGAGCATAGATTCTTCCTGGGTTTTGTGGTGCATTTGAGGGTTTTTTAAGGAGGGAACGTTCCAGTGCACTGTAAGGATTTTGCGATCGAGAACCCTTAAAATGGCCGACTCCCTCATCTGTGTGTGTGTGTGTGTGTGTGTGTGTGTGTGTGTGTGTGTATGTGTGTGTGTGTGAGAGAGAAATACATCAATACACTGCTCAAAAAAATCAAGGTAACACTTAAATCACACATTTGAAAAATAATCTTTATTTGTATATATATTGTATAATTTGTTAAGAACAAAAGGCTTGGATTCAAAATCATACCAAAAATCAAAGTTATACCAAAAGTTACTGGCGGAAGTTAATCATTGCAACACATAATGTAATTCAGTAGTGTGTATGGCCCCCACATGCCTGTAGGAACTCACAAGAACCTCTGGGCATGTTCCTGATGAGATGACGGATGATGTCCTGGGGGGATCTCCTCCCAGACCTGGATCAGTGGATCAAGTGAGCTCCTGGACTGTCTGTGGTGCTAATTTGTGGCTTTGAATCCTCGGATACATAATGTCCCAGAGGTTCTCAATTGGATTTAGGTCTGGGGAACGTGAAGGCCAGTCAAATGGCATCAATGTTTTTGTTATCCAAAAACTGCCTACACCCTCATGTCACCCTCATGAAGTCTGTTTCTGACAGTTTTGTCACAAACATGCGCACCAGTAGCATGCTGGAGGTCATTTTAAAGGGCTCTGGCAGTACTCCTCCTGTTCTTCCTCTCACAAAGGAAGCAGAGTTGGGTTGTTGCCCTTTTATGTCCCTGTCCAGCTCTCCTTGTGTAATGGCCTGTCTCCTGGTATCACCCTCTTGAAACCTTGCAACCTCACATATGGATGTGGAAGAGCAGGACTGTCTGTGCAACCTGATTGGGTTGCAGGTTCTGCCTTATGCAACAGACCAAGACAAGGACCCTAACAAAACAAAAGACAAATCAGTCAGGAAGAATAAGGATAGAACAACCGTCTATGGAAACCACTTGTAAAATCATTACATTTTTTAGAATTGTCTTGCTGTTATCTGTCCAGTGCACCTGTTGTCACTTTATGAAACTCATTCATAATCATTTATGCTCCCTAATTGCACAGATTGATATCCCTGAAGTTTAATTGTTCTACTGTGATTAAGATTAAGACGTTAACCTAGATAAATGTGTGCTATTATTAGACGCATATATAAGTGTTTGTGCGAAGTGTGGAAGCTGAAGTATAGTGATCTACGGCATGATGTGGAGGCGTTGGGATGATCACTTGCATTTCTTCCTGATAACAGCGGTTGTGCATTGGTAAAATAAAATAGACAAACAGGATGTGCTTTATGCCATCTATCTTCCTGAGCTGAAGAGTGAAACTCAATTTATAGGCTATTTGCCTCATAGACATGAGATATATTTAAAAGTTTGAAATGTCTACTTTTAGAGCACGGGATAGGCTTTATATTACGCCTAAAGGTTATGGGTTCAGTATTATTTTAATATTATACTGTATATTTAAGTACTTTAATATGAATATGTGATTAGTCAACTAAAGGATTAAAAGAATGACTACTAGCCGACTAGAATAATCGTGCGCAGCCCTAATATAACTAACATGAATTAACATTGAGCGATACATTTATTACCTTTATTATTGATTATTATATTTATTTAATAATCTTTGTTAATGTTAGTTAATGAGATACTGCCATTCATTGTTTTTTCATGTTAGTTCACAGTGCATTTACTAACAATAACAAATAAAACTTTTGATTTTAATAATGCATTATTAAATGTTGAAACCAACACTAATGCTAAATGTTGCAGAAGTATTGTTCTATTTAGCCAAAGTAGTTAACTAATGAAACCTTATTGTTAAGATTTACCACTATAATAATAATTGAATAAGTATATAATAATATAATAAAAAATACTAAGGAATATGTAAACAATATTTGTTTTTTAATAAATGTGGTAATAAGACTCATGAAAGTGCGTAAATATGTACTTTTTTGTAGCATGTATGGTTAATGATCATGAGTTGATTGAAGCCATTTGTCTCAATCTAGACCAGGACAATATCATTTAGGAGAGCACCAATTACTGATGCAAATGATCTGAGTCAGAAAAACCCACAGAATGAGCCAAATTAATTACTCAAGTCCCACTAGATGGCTCTCCAATCCTGACAGATGATGTGCCTTCGATTCCTTCTATGCAGCAGCATGTCTTTTCCTGCTCAGCTAAAATGAGAAATCGACCTCAGGAGTGTGAGGCATGCATCTATGTGTCTCTTGTTGATTGTACTGATTGTGTGACCAGATGCTTGTTTGACAACTTATTGTTGGTTGTCTATGGGAGTTTGTGTGTAAACCCCTGCGCATGTGAGTGTCAGATGAAATCTGCTTATTATAAACATAGTGTTTATGTGCAGCATTTATAATTTTTCTTAACGATGCGTGGTTGTAATGTCGTTATTTTAGCAAGTATGTGTGCGCAAGCTCTAAAATGACAATATTTGTCCATCACAGATCATTAAGCTGCAGCCCCAGCACTTAAACCATTCAAGTTCCTGTTTGCGTGTGGCTTTGTTTTGGGAGTGTGTGTTTCCATCTGTCTGCTTGATTTAAATCATTCCAAATCCCTCTGCCCAAGCTCAAAGGTGGAAGGTCAAAAGGGCCAAATGAATTGTTTTTCTGCTTGTGTTTTAAGGTCACCTCATCTCTAAATGCGCCCTGGGGGAGAGAGGTGCAAAAGAACATGGGAACAAAAATCATTCAACACTGGCTTTATTTTTTAAGTACAGTATATAAAGACGGTATATATCTAAGACGGTCCTAAAAATGTTGGTTTTCACTACAGTGTTCACTACTTATTTATTGTAATATATGAAGACATATTGTAATATTTTTTTAACAGTATTTATATATATTCACAGGCATTTGAATTCAGCATCTATATTCTGCTGTCCTAATGTTTTGTGTGTGTGTGTGTGTGTGTGTGTGACACTGACTACTGCGTTTATCTGGTGAACCCCCCCTTCTGCCTGAAACAATACATCATTACATACCAGTACCTTCACTCTCACACACACACACACACACACACACACATGTGTATGGTCTCTAGGGAGTTGTCTGGTGTGTATAAATTACATGTCAGTGGTGTGTAAGGTGCGTATGTAATGCCATCTCCGAGCCTGACACTCTTGTGTGACCCGTGCGGTGCTAAATGACATCGTAATGCTGGACTGACTTACGATGCCAGTGTAGATGTGAAGGAAAGTGTTGCTGCTTCAAATTATGGCAAAAGATCTCTCTTCCAAAGGACAAGAAATGGCTCAATAAAAATGATGAGTTTGGTCTGGCTTTTGAGCTCAGTCCCAGACACATATTTCATATTTGATATGTGTGAGTTTTTCATTCACAGCACAGGTTACAACTACTACTACTATCCTTTTATCCATCCATCCCTTCCTCTGTATCTATGTCTGTTTATATCTGTCTTTTAATCAAGGTACTAAGGTAGTGATATTTCATTATTTCCTCTTTTATCTCCTTTAATTTGTTGCAATTTTGTGGGATAATAGTAATCTCTCTGCTATGGGAGGGAAGGATTTGTGTTAATTAAATCCTCTGGTAACTCAGCGAGATGAGAAGATGACACAACATGATGTGGAAGCGCTGTCCTCTCATTCATGCTCAGACTCAAAGTCTTTGGATACATTTTGATAAACATGACATTGTAGGATAATATAGGAACCAGTAAACACTTGTATATATCAGTTGCATGAACGTACCAAAACATTTGCAATTTGTTCAAAATAATGCAAAATTGCTTTCATGATATGCACAAATGACTAGGTGATGTGGAGGTTGAACAAGTACAGTAATCCCTCGCCACTTCACGGTTCATGTTTTGTGGCCTCAGTGGATTGCGGATTTTTCAAAAATATTCATAGAAAATAAAAATTCTAAAATATCAGCAGCCGTATTGCGGAAAGCAGCGTTTTATTGTGATGCGAGAGAAACGGTTTCCCAGGATGCCAGACAAAGAGATAAACTCTCTCAGAGGCTTTGTACACGCCCACGGCACTCAGACAAGACACGTGATTGGTTCCCGGCGCGACATCGACGAATGAGAGCACGATACGAGGATGTATCCCCTGAACTGATTGGCAGATCTTACTTTGTGGATTTTCACCTATCACAGGGGTTCCGGTCCACATTAGCCACGATAAACGAGGGATCACTGTAGTTTTGAGAATTTCAGTTCAGTTTCAGAAATCTGAAAAATGCACAAAAGCAACTGAGAAAAACTGTAAAATTATACATTAAATTGTATTAATTATGATCATAAAGTGCAAAAAACCCACATTTAGTATATGCTACGTTATTGACATAACAAAAACTGAATAGGAAAGTTGACCTTTTTTATGTAAATCTAATGTTAATCTAGATTAATTTGTGCAAAAATATGGCAGATTAATTGGATGCATAGCATAACGTCAAAGGTAAAAGTTAAAAGAACAAATATTTTACCATTCTTACTATGCACAATTGTAAATTGTAAATTTATTTTTGCAAACCAATTCCTTTTCTGGGCAGCAACCCACCAATTAAGAACAGTTCTTTTGTGTACAATGTGCATTTAAAAATGTGTGCACCATCTGATAGTATTGTGAATATAGTAATCTGCATGCAGCAGAGATGGATTGTGAGCCTTTGAAAGGGAAAGAATACCCTAAAAAATAATGTTTTGCCATTAGCCC
This sequence comes from Rhodeus uyekii, assembly GCA_037043235.1. Classification (NCBI taxonomy): domain Eukaryota; kingdom Metazoa; phylum Chordata; class Actinopteri; order Cypriniformes; family Acheilognathidae; genus Rhodeus; species Rhodeus uyekii. The sequence goes on from JAWRVZ010000064.1 coordinate 858,129, forward strand.
TATGAATGAACATCCCACAGAGCAGACACTGGCTGGTTGTCCTTCTTTTGTTTGTATGTGTGTGTGTGTTCGTGCGTGTGCATGTGTGTATGCCCTGGCACTGGAGGCGGGAGAGAGACGGAGATCAGAGATGACGGACAGACCTCGCTGTCCTGCTTCCCGCTTGTTTCCTGCTGTCTCCCACCCCCACCTAAAAAAAAAAAATCAGAGAGAAGCAAAGAAGCAGCGCAGATGCAGTCATCACTGCTTGCCGTCTGGAAAGCTAGGCAGGGGTTGCCCCTGACGACAGTTGCTAGGAGACTGCAGAGCGGGTGACTTCATACTTCAGTGTTTGCAGGGTCTCCGCGCACACACAGAGAGAAAGAGAGAGTGCGGCACAGCATGTAGGACTTGCTTTACCATGTCTTTTCATCACCTTTAATGATAAATGAAAGCATGGCCCGCAGTAACACACTGTGATATCACTTGAATGGGGATTGCAGTAGCATAAATTTGTAAAAATGTATCAAAAACAAAAGCACGCTGTTATCAACATGGCACTCATTCTCCAGAGCCATGCAGTGAATCCTTCTCTTACTTTGTTTCAATTGGTATTTTTTTCATTACTATAATAAGCAATGGACTCAGACATAGAGCTGCATTGTTGCCTTACTCACAGCTTTCAGATGTGCTTGATACCTATCTCTCATCTGAATTTTCACCTATTTCAGTGACATTACAAAATTAAATGCAACCAAACATGACCTTCCTGATGTCTGATAATAAATGCAATTGTATCTCACAACTACTTGGGGCAAAGATGCGATTTTGCTACAGGTCATATTTATGAAACTTTTACATGCAGTCATCTAACACTCACATAAAGATGACAAAATGTATTTTTTAATCCTTAAATACTGTTTCGACAATCATTATTACATATTAGGGTCTTTATTGACCCGGATCTATATCTAACACTGGATCTCTACCGTTCACAATAATATATATATATATATATATATATTAGAGATATTAGAGTAACAATTACAGAAGAATAAAATAAAGCTTATTTTCTTTCCTTTTGGAGCTTAGAAGGATTACATTTGAGCAGATGTTTTCATCACTGTCCATGTCAGAGCTCATTTCCCAGGATATTCAGTGGTGTTTTTGGGATCATTGTCCTGCAGCAGAACCCAAGTTCTCTTCAGCTTGAGGTCACAAATAGATGGTCGGACATTCATCTTCAGGTTTTTCTGGTAGACATCAGAATCCATGGTTCCATTTATCACAGCAGGTCTTCCAGGTCCTGAAGCAGCAGAACAGTCTCAGACCATCACACTACCACTACCATATTTTACTGTATGGTACTGTTCTTTTTCTGAAATGCACCTTTCAAAAAGTTAAACTTTTGTCTCGTCAATCCACAAAGTATTTTCCAAAAAGTCTTAGGGATTATGTAGATTTTTTCTGACAAAAATTAGATGAGCCTTAATGTTCTTTTTGCTCAGCAGTGGTTTTCGTCTTAGAGCTCTGCCACGCATGCCATTTTTACCCAGTCTCTTTCTTATTGTGGAGTCATGAACACTGACCTTATATGACATAAGTGAAGCCTGCAGTTCTTTGGATGCTGTTGTGGAGTCTTTTGTGACCTCTTGGATGAGTCATCGCTGTGCTCTCTGGGAAATTTTGGTCGGCCGGCCACTTTCCTTCCTGGGAAGGTTCACCACTGTTCCATGTTTTCGCTATTTTTGGATAATGTCCCAAAGCTTTTGAAATGGTTTTATAACATTTCCCTGACTGATAGATCTCAATTACTTTCTTTCTCATTTGTTCCTGAATTTCTTTTGGTCTAGTTTTTGAAGATTTTTTGGTCTACTTCACTTTGTCAGGCAAGTCCTATTTAAGTGATTTCTTGATTGAAAACAGGTGTAGCAGTAATCAGGCTTGGGTGTGGCGAGACAGATTGAACTCAGGTGTGACAAAACACAGTAAAATTATGTTTTGTTTTCAGACAGTTTAATATATCTTTCAAAAATCAGCTGTCACAGTAGCTTGCTTGGTGACTGGAACAGTCCTCAGTAGGCTAAACTGTCGCATTTAACAATGGGATTTATAATTGTTCGATTCTCTCAAGTCTACATTCGATGCATTCTCAGTAGAACACATCTGGGTATTTTCATGCGTCCTCTTAACTTGCATTCTTGAGTACTGGAATTGAATTTTTATGGTTGATGGTGATGTAGTATGAGAACACAAGGGCACAAGATTGCTGAAGATCTCATGTTGAGAAACGGCCCTAGATTTGCCCCTGTGCTCAGATGAAATAATGAGAGATTGAGACAGCAAGTGAGAGAGAGAGAGAGAGAGAGAGAGCAAAAAGTTTCTTTATTGTGTATTTACTCAGCCATCAGGGATAAGAGTGAATGACCAAAGTTGTGCAAGAATTTAATTATTAAGAATTTAATTAACTTCAGATTGATTTATTAGTTCATACATGTGGCATCCACAATATCCACACGTGTATTGGAACAGGAACAGAAATATTCAAACAAGCCTGAAGCCCAAATATCAGCATCCAATCTACCCAGCAGTGCAGTTATCATTAACACACACACACACAGACAATCACATAGATATACGGCCCTGAGGGTTGGTGACTGGTGAGAGATAATATGACAGGTCTGATGTTGGGTGGAAGGGAACGCGTGCTTGTCATTGATCGTCACTTTAACACATCGATTGTGTCACAGCTCATTGTTGTCTCTGTTTACCATGACGAATGAGTTGCTAATGTAGATTCTGCTCTTTGTGCTTCTGAGAGTGTGTCTTGGTACCATGGTGAAGGGTCTGATGGTAATGAATGATCACAATTTGTATGGTATTTATATGGTTTTCAAAGGTATCATGTCCAAAAATCAAGCAATTGAGTAATTGAGCTAAGTAACGTTATCTAAAACATTTTTACTAACTGAAATAAAGAGGAAATGAAGCTGAAATAAATGATAAATATTAGATGAAAAGTTTAAGTTGAAATACTAAAATTACTAATTGGAAATAAATAAAAACAAAAATTTTACTAAAAAATAAAATTGAAAAAATAAAATAAACCTTAATAGTAATATACAAATATTAACATTAAAAGCATATTCCATATTTTTACTAAATTAACACTGTATATGTACATTTATTTATTTACATATATTTAAAAATGTTTTCTCCATCATTTTCCAGTGTTTGTAGGTATACTCTCTCAGTGGGAGCAAATTAATTATGTTTTCTGACAAAAATACCTTAACCGCCAATGATTTAATAAAAGAAGAGTAATTCCCTGTCAAAACCTTTAGCCGAGATGAAAACACTCTTAAAAGCGACTGGCCCGATGAATTCTTAATTGGTTCATTTTAGCTTGTTATGTTAATGGCGACTAATTGATGATTACAGCCATTAGTCCAGAACTGTCCCACTGTGAAGCCTGTTTCTCTGTTGTTTCCAGGGGCGAAGAGCCATTAGCAGGATCCTAACACTCTATAGATCCTAATGAAAGCCTTCAGCAGATGTACTTAGAGAAAATTATACTCCTCTGTGTTCTCCAGCCTGGATCTGTCTGGAAATCAGAGTCAATATTTACCCAGAGGTCAACCACTGATGATGTAATGTTTTTGTTTTTTTTGTCTTTCATTGAGGGCTTGAAGTGTTTGAAGGGTTTTTCTATATATGAGGTTTTACGTAATTGCAGAGTCCAGGGTGAACGCTGGCTAAACATACAAAAATATATGCTTAAATCAAGTTGGGAGAATGCTAATCAGACCCTTGCTTATGTAAGTGATGGGATTTACATCGAAGAGATGTTCCTACCTCGTTTATCTAAGATGCCTAATATATGAATGAAGGTCATATATTTTTATAAGAAGTAAAGAAAAGCAGAAGTAAAGAAAAATATACCTTTTATATATTTATATATATATATATATATCTTAAGTAATTTAACACATCGTGTTAGCAATTGCTCAATATGAAGATTGATGAGTTTGCCACCCAATATTGCCACCTAGTAGAATAATAGAATTATGATTAACTCAGTGTATAGGTATCAGGTTTTCTTTTAGATTGTTATATAGCTGTATCTGTATTAGTTTGTTATATGGATATCCAGTGGATGGCTCTGTGGAATGAAAAAACTTCCACAACAAATTTAGATTTCAATTTAGATCCACAGGAGGATTTGGTGCAGCTGTCTGCAAAGTGGACATGAACTCAAACCCCCCTGAAAATTTATATTGACGACCACTGATGTGTTGTCTGACTGGACAAGCACATGGTGGCCGCTGAGGTCTGAGAGGAAGGTTTTGAGAATCAGGAAGACAGCCATCATCTCCAGACAGTTGATGTGCCAAGAGAGATGGTGTCCTGTGCACAGTCCTTGAGCTGAGCATCCGTCTAGGACCGCTCCCCACCCTGTGAGAAAAGCATCCGTCGTTAGCATTCCGTGACAACAAGGAGCTCCCAGCACAGGACCTTTGGATAGGAACCAGGTTTTCTTCTATATGGCCAATGCACGTTAAATTGCCGCCTGACCTTGATCATATGAAAAAGATTACCCCTCTGGGAAAACCCTCTGGTCCTGAGCCATCAATGTGGGAGCTTCACGTACAGCAGGCCTAAAGGTATAACATAGGATGCTGCTGCCATGAGACGCAACAGTTTCTGGAACCGTTTCATAGTGAGTGACTACTCTAGCTTTATTCATTTTATGGTCGATAGGACTGATTCAGTGTGTGCCCCAGAAGACGCATCATAACCGAATCCCATACCACACCTAGAATAATGGTCCTCTGTACTGGAGAAAGCACACTCTTCTTTGCATTCAACCTTGACCCCAACAATTCCAAATTTTGATGTCAAACCGCCAACTGCTGCAACTGAGCTAAGTTTTACCAATCGTTGATGTAGTTCATGATGGGTATACCTTGAAAACGCAGCGGGGCTAAAGCTAGACCGAATGAAAGGACCCGATATTGGTACCCCTTGCCCCCAAAGTGAACTTCAGGAACTTCCTGTTTTGTAAAAAGATGGATATATAGAAATAAGTGTCTTTGAGATCTATTGTCATGACCCAATCTTCGGACTTGATCTGAGATATTATTTGTTCCAAGGTTAACATTTTGAACTTGTACTGCATGACTGAGTGACTCAATGTCCTTAATGAGACGCAGCTTGACATCCTTCTTTGAAACAGTAAGATACCGGGTGTGGAAACCAGATTCTCTGTCAGGGAGAGGTACATATTCTATTGCACCTTTACCCTTTACCTCAGCCAGTGTGCAGGACCTAATGAGATATTTGGGTTAGATTCGGTAGAAGTTTCCATGCTGCCAGAAATTCCACTTGGGGGACCAGTCTCTATGTAGTGGCGAACCGGCAGGGAACAGCCGAACTGATTGCTCTGAGATCCTCCTCAGTGTGGGCGAGCACCCTAGCGCTGATGCATTTTTTGTGCAGATACTGAGATATGGGCTCGACAGAGACTGCTGCACGCACTCCTAAGCACACGAGGTAGCGGGGTTGGCAGAACAGCCCCCTGAAGACACTGTATAATGAGGTGATAACCACTTCCCCATAGAGGTCTGGCCCCACTGGCGTCAGGACCTCTTCCCGTAGTCATCATGGCGATGAGGACAGTCCTCAGACCCATTTTACCCCTTGAGGGCTGTGTGTGAGAGGGCCTCCCTGATCCCCCTTCTCCTGTGGGGAGCTCGGGTAGCAGCTCTCTGTTCTGGGTGGCATGCTGTGAGGAGTTGGCTGCAGCCCCATGAGACCTGAGAGCAGCAGGGGAGTAGTTTTTTTGGATTGCCGCCATCTACTTGGTGGCCTCCTGAAACTCTTCTCTTTTTTTATGATACTGAAAAGATATTTCACTCCCAAGCTCATCCAGTTCACCTAATCATGCCATTTTATGGTCTACTAATGAGGAATAGTTTGATTGTGCACAGTAAACTCAACAGGAGGCCGGTTTCTTTCACGATCTTGACACCTTGGTGTGGAGGTTGGGTAAATAACAGAAGGTCTGACAGTAAGTTTGAGCTCATAAAGGCAGAAATCAAATTTATTTTTGGGTCAAGCACCCTGCGTATTAGCTGGCCATTCTGTGTTTAAACTGGCAACAGCACAGTTTGCGAGTCAGAACCTCTGCCACCTCCTCATAAGCTGGAGAGTGATGTGGCGAATCTTCTTCTCCAGCCTCTGTTCCTGCAACATCCAACTCCTGAACTCGGGGAGAAAGGCATTGGATCCTCCGCCTCCGCGATCTAGGTAACAGTGGAAACCAGGCCCTAAGGATTGCGAGCCTGGGCACTCCCCTCAAAGAGCACCAGGAGGGACCACAGCATCCATAATGGACACAATGAACACAGCCGGCACTCTCGAGCATGCTCTGGTCCCAAACAAACAACACAATCGTGTGTATCACCACCAATGATTGTAGTGTGAGCAGGGAGGAACACACAATCTAAATTATTTCTATTAATTTCCATATTTCTACTTTTCTTTCTCAGATGATAGGCAGACAACACCAAATAAGACAAACATTTCACATACAGTATAGCGCTTATTGAAGACACAGTACTAACTTACTGCCACTTTTTTTTTTGGCATGCTTATATAGTTTCCTGGTTAATGATGTCACCCACATCTGACCATTGGCTTGATTTCATACGTGCTTCTTGACGCAATCTCACAGAGCGTTCCCACAGAGTTAATCGATGCAGCGTGAATTCCCTTGAAAGAGAAACTCAATTTTGTCTAACCTATTTTTCTAACCTTTATTCATAGTTTTAACCTTGTGCAAATGTTTAATGTACATTAATTATGCAAAATATTGTGAGATAGATTTATGATGTGTGCATGAGTTCACATATTGTATTTTCTAGTTATTCAAAGCTTGTTGAGATCATTTTGACTTCATGTGTTGGTGGCTCAAATCAATTACAAATCTCATACACTGAACTTTAGAAAAGGAACTGGAGTAATTGGAGTTTTGTTAACATGTGTATGCTGAGCAGTTCTCATTTTTAGCTGCTTTATAATCTGTATAATCACATAGTCATAAAAGCTGCATCGTTCATTCCTGAGGTCATATGCAATATGAACAGTGATGACAGGTGGTTTGACTGGTGCAGAACAGAGATTAGTTTGATCTCTAGAGATATCATTGATTTCCACTTGGGATTTTGAAAGGTCAATGTGGAGGAAAGTCTCTAAATTGACAGAAAGCATCACATGACAGATTAAACCTCAGTTCCAGAACCACCAGTGGCTTTTCAACAAGTGTCTTTTTATTGTTTCTTAATAGAGTGGAAATCATTGCATGTTGTGAGCGTTTAGAGAGGAAGTGGAATTTGGAAGTGTAAATGCAAGGTGGAGACAGTAGCTATGGTGACCGTGATGCATGAATCTTAAATCTTAAAAGATAGATAAAGTTGTGTGTGTGAAAACCATGAGAGATGCCTGCAAAGAAATAGAAAACTCATTAACGCTTCTTTGACTTTTGAATGAAGTGAAGTGATACACTAAAAGTCCCAGATGTGTAACTGAGAGAGATGTATCTGTCAGCAAAGCTACGAATGTTTCTGTTCATTGTTTTAATTGATTCTGAGAGATCAGACTTGTGACAGCTAGGAAATCTCTCCGATATCTGAGAATCGGGGTTGAGACTCCAGGGACAGGAGATGAGAGGAATTGAGTAAGTGTGTGTGTTAGGATGTGAGAATGATTGCATTAATAAGAGACAGAAGCTCTGTGCTAAAACCTAGTGAGCTGACTTACTGCCCTACATAGTGAGCATCCTAAGTTAAATCTAATCTCCTGTGACTGATTTGAAGTTCTCTTTAGATGGCAAATTGTGCTCTAATATAAAGCCCACAAGACTCACAAAATTGAGTCTGAATTTCTTTTTATGCATGTTGCTTAGCTGACTCAAAATTTGGCACAGGGTAAAAAATATTATTTCCCCTGATACAAGAAGATAAGGCGGGTCATATCGATCGGTTCTGTTCCTTTTTTTAAATAGCATTTTGTTTATTTCGCAACTTGGACAGAGCTCGGTAAAAAGCTCAGTATAAGTGTTCTCCTAATCTCCCCCATATCGCTTTAAAATATAGCATTCTGTGTAGAGTTCAGTACGTTTTGAATACTTATATCTTCTAAATGTGAATTGTCATTGTTTTGGAGCACCTAAATATACTAAAAAGCAAAAAAAAAATTTTTTAAATATGTGTCTGTAGTGTCTATAGATTTATTATTTAGATATCTCATATAATTAAATAGATTTTTCTTATATTTTATACTAATTTTAGTGTTTTTTTTAATTATTTGTCTTGGTTGGCAGCTCATTTGGTGCAGTGAAGTGTTATCACACGCACAATGTTGGAACCTTTTCTCAAGTACAAACTCCCACGGTCTATGAACACACACACACACACACACACACACACACACACACACACACACACACACACACACACACACACACACACAGACAGAGAGAGGCTTTCCTGCAGGGGTGGGGGGGATGCTCTGACGTTGAGTGTGTGTGTGTGTGTGTGTGTGTGCGTGACCATGAGTGTGCGCCCAGAGCTCTGCTCATTGCTCGGTGAGAGTAGAGCAGTTTGGATACGTTACCGGAGCGATGATGGCCAAGTGAAAGGATTGTGGGTATTCTGAGGAATGAGCAGAAGACATGGAAGGGTTGCTTTCTCCCATGCGCACACGAGTAAGTGATCTGGTTGCCAGGGGATATGGGGGAAATGCTATAGAATGAGAGAGGAGGGAGAACGGGATGTCCCTTCTGCCTGGAAACAGCAATATAAGGACAGAAAGCATGAGATGATTAGATTTAAAGGTTGTGGTGGCTTCATTTTAGCATTTATGAAGGTGTATTTGGTTGTTTTTGTAAAGTGTGGATGGCTTCTCGTATTTTTTCTAGAGTGGGAGTGGATGCAAAATTTAGGGGTATAATTCACAAACAGCAAGTTGAGGTAAAGTCTAGGTCAGACTTTAGCCTCTGTGTGCTTTTGTGCACTTGACATTGAATGCTAAAGCAGAGAGAGGATGAAAAAAGAGATAGAGAAGGAACACAATGCCAGTAGATCATTGTCTGCAGATGCAGAAGTATAAAGAGTCATATTGAATTCATAAAGATTTTCATTTGTGTCCAGTGATCCGCGTTTATAGAAAGAGTCAACCTGTGACATTTCATCATATATATTCTAATTTCTCTCTTTTTAAAGCATACTCAGTCTAGCTTCGTAGATGTGTGTGAATACATAGAATGGTTTTCAGAATAGTGTGTGAGCATATACTGGTGCGGCAGGCAGATCCAACAGCGGTGTGTGTGGGAGGGAGTTTGTAGAAATCATAATCATACAGGTGTGATGCTGCCACACAAGCCTTTCTAGATGGTGATGGTCTGGCATTTTGAACTTTAATGCATTAATAAATATGTATGGGTGTGTGGCTGTGTGTATAAGAATTGGTTGTGATGTGATTTGAAAAAGATTACAATACAAAACACTACAATTCAGTCAATGGCATCAAATAATCTTTATTTTTTGTGTCTGATCCAAAAGTCTGAGACGACTAAAACATTTTTCTCTTTTTCATATTTTTTATTATGTATTATTGAATATTTAATTATAAATTACACAGCTGTTCTTCCAATTAGCTCCCTGTTATTTAAACACTCAATCCTTTTGTTGTTTTTGCTATTCCTGGATCGTGTGCATTCTTTCCAGCACCATATCAGTAATATTGTGAAATATTATTGCAATTTATTATTACAAACTTTTACATTTTAAAATATCATTTATTCCTGTGGTGCAAAGCTGAGTTTCCAGCATCATCACTCCAGTGTTCAGTGTCACACAATCCTTCAGAAACCCTTCTAATATGATGAGCTGATGCTCAAGAAACATTCTTATTATTATTATCAATGTTTAAAACAGTCGTGCTGCTTAATTTATATATTTATGTGAAAACCATAATGAAAGAAGGTGTGTGGGTGATATTGAAGAGGAAACCCTTTTTTTAGGATTCTTTGATGAATAGAATGTTATTTATTTTAAAAAAATGTAATTGTAAAGTGTAAAAGTTACAAAATGTATTCATTTCTTTAAAATATATATGTAAATAAGAATCTTACTGACAACAAACTTTTAACTAACTTTGGTAGTGTATATATTCAGCATGGAAATAATTGAAATTTATATGCATTTCAGAATGCCTTTTGTTTTTTTCAGCATGATCTGAATGGAAATCAAAGAATGAAAATTTGCTCTTTCCAGTTCATTTAATTAGAGGCGTACAAATAGTGCATAATCTTATAGTTGGCATGAAATGGAAGTTACAATCATCAGAAAAGAGAAGAGATCTTATTGCAGAGGGAGAATGTACTTTAATTAAAGATTATAGGGGCACATGAATTTTAAAACAATGATATACGTGCCTGCATGATTCAATAATTTATATTATACTACGGGGCTGTTGAATGCTTGAATCTGATTGGTTGTTGAACGTGGAAACACATGGCTAAAGTATTTCTGGGCAGGTCTCGCACCTCGCCAAATGATTTCTGCTATTTCAAAAAGTCCTTTGACTACAACAGCAAAAGAACCAAAAACCATATTGACACTGACCAAGCAAATAATTACAGTGAACAATAGGATAAAATGACAAATTATTTCCATGTTTTTTGCCACAAAATTACATTTTATTATGTACAGACAGCACGTACTCTCTTTCTTTCACTCTCACCCACTCAAACGCGCACACATGTAGTACAGACAATGTGTAAGAAATTAGCCCTACACACAAGAGCGTTTTTAGGACAACAACTTGACAAAGGTCTTGAAATACATCAGCAGAACAATGTTTTGAGGTCTAGTATTTATGATGTTTTGAGGTGTAACTTACCACCTCAGGTGTGCATTATTTTTCTAACAATTCAACGGCCCATCATCAGTTATTTCTTACATAATAAATACAGCAATAATCCATAAAAATTAAATTTTATTTAATTGTGACAAATTATTTTGAAGTTTTTCTTTGTCAATTTTTGGTTTATTTCCTGATTTAAATCCTTTAAAAAAATGGTCTCAGGTTTCCAGACCACATTGTACACACACACACACACACACACACACACACACACACACACACACACACATACATATACATACTATGTACTCTACATGGGCATGTATACACAAAAATACTTATTCTAACTTGCCATACAGGACAAGTGGGCTGCGGTTACTTTCCCCCTGATGCTGTTGTGTTTTGCTCTAAGTCTATTAGCTCATGGTGCGTGTGTGCGTGTGTGTTTACATGAGGCCAGCAGATTGCCAGCACAGCAGGATGTTTGTTCTAGTTTCTAATATAAACCATTTCAAACTGTGTGGCTTTAGGAGAATTCTGTTTCAATTAATGAACACACATTAATTTTTACAAAGTCATATTTATGATGCTTGTGTGTGTACCTGTGTACTTGTATACTTGTACAACCATCTTTTGTCAGAACCAGTTTTAGTTTTAGACCAGAAAAAGAGAGTACCGGTACAGTAAGGACATTTTGGCCAGTCCTGAGACTCTTGTTTCAGGGTTAAAACTTAGTTTTAGGGAGAAGGTTATAATTCTGTTTAGGGCAGGGGTTTTCAAACTTTTTGTGTGTGTGGACCACTATTTGTAATCAAAAAAATTTGCGGATCACCTCATAACACGCCTAATAAAATGTCTACACAGTCTTACCTGAATTAATCCGTACCTCTAATTAGACTTACTAACACTACTATAACTATAACTACAATAACTTGACAATTGAATGCAAATGTTATATCAATATAGGCCTACATATTCTTTTAATTTTTTTATGGGAATTTCCTGGTAAAATGAAGGTAAAATATTATTTTATTTTGCCTGTCCACGGACCACCTGCAGTACCCTCACGGACCACTAGTGGTCCGTAGACCAAAGTTTGGGAATGACTGGTTTAGGGTATGGGTTTGAGTGTGATGGGTAGGGTGAGGGTAAGGACCTAGAGATTAAATTGTGCCAATGAATGTCCTCACAAATACAGTTGTACAAGAATGTGTGTGCATTGTATATATGGTTTATGACGACACAAATGTGTATAATGACAAGGGTATTACTGTGTAAACAAGGATTCTTCCAGTGTTTTCATAAACCTAATGGCTTAAAAATCGTACTAAACTGTTTTTTGAACTTTAAAAAAGCCCAAAGTTTTCTGGGTTGAGGGTTGGGTTTGTGTAGAGCGATAGAATATATAGTTTGTACAGTATAAAAGCTATCACGCCTATGGAGAGTCCCTTTACACCGTGTGTGTGTGTGTGTGTGTGTGTGTGTGTGTGTGTGTGTGTGTGTGTGTGTGTGTGTGTGTGTGTGTGTGTGTGTGTGTGTGTGTGTGTGTGTGTGTGTGTGTGTGTGTGTGTGTGTGTGTGTGTGTGTGTGTGTGTGTGTGTGTGTGTGTGTGTGTGTGTGTGTGTGTGTGTGTGTGTGTGTGTGGATACACCACTGTATTGTGGTGCTGAGGCAGCAATTGTCAATGAGTCAAGTCTAGCCATGCATGAAAAAGCAGAGATGGAGAGAACAGGGGATAAAGAGATGTCAGCAGTCTTGCCTGATATGAGTAGACAGCAGAAATGTAATACATTATACCTCAATCTTAGTCCTCAGGGTTTTAGAAACACTTTTTAGAGTTATTGAAACACTAAATAGAACTGAACATTAAGGGTGTTTGCCAAAACAAAAAATCCCAGTGGCTGTCCATCTCATGGCATTTTAAAGTATGATGGGTGCTCCTAATGTGAAAGCTGTTCTCAAAGCAACATCTTGTTGCCTTATAAGATACCTTGTTTTCGTTACATTCTAAGCCTTCGCATATATTCTTTGGAGAAGACAATCTTTTAAGTTTTTGCAGTAGAGTGCTGCAGGGTTAATGTCATTTTGTAAACCAACTCAGTCTGCATCCCAATATAATGCCAATAGGATTTTTCCAGTGACTTTTGGATTATGATTCTTACATATTTTGTTCATCAAGATAATGCATTAATAATAATAATAATAATAATAATAATAATCACAGATTTTGAATCTTAAAGCCTATATATAATCGTCAGAAATTAAAAGCTAAAGTTTTTTTTATTCTGACAACTCTGTCAATCTTTATTTAAAGTTGGAAATTTTTATTTAGAATAGTTTGATTAGTTTCAGAGAATAGTTAGAGTAGTTGCATGAGTACTCATGCATTGTGTAATAGAACAAGGCTGTGAAAGCAGACTAGTAAGTAGATCAGTTCGGTTTAATGTCACAAGAGTGCTCACAATACAAAGTTTCGAACATTGCTTGAAGTAGTATAAGCCTGGAGAATGGAGAGACTAAGACTGTGTGTGTGTGTGTGTGTGTGTGTCTGTGTGTGTGTCTGTGTGTGTGTCTGTGTGTGTGTGTGTGTGTGTGTGTGTGTGTGTGCGTGCGTGCGTGCGTGCGTGTCTGTCTGTTATGTTATGGTACTCATGGAAGAGATCAGCTGTCTTTTGAATGTTGAACATTCCGGATGAAGGCAGGAAGATTGTTCCACCAGCAAGGAACTGTGAATGAAAATGTTCATGAGAGTGATTTTGTGCCTCTCTGTGACGGTACCATGAATTGATGCAGGAAAGCTTTATATTTTCCATATGGAGTACAGTATTCCGTTTTCAGTGGGGTTGGAATGCCGGTTCATGTTGACTATAACGTTCAAGACCTGTTTTGTGATTTATTTGGACTACAACCTAAACTATGCCATTAAATGCAGCAAAGTATGTTTTTACATGAAGTTTCTTGCTTCCCATCATTATCTCTCGTGGTTCATGTGTGTGAAAGTGTCGGTTCTTTCTGCCTCCTTAATGTATGTATGTAGGCCACTGGATCAAAAACGAGAAAAGAAATATCCTCATAAGGATTGCTGTGTGCTGACCTACACGAGCATGTACACGCGCACACACACACATGCTGGGTTTTTATGTGTTATGGGGACATTCCAGAGATATTATTTTTATACTGTACATTCTATCCACTAACTCTAAACCTACACATCACAAAAAATGTATTTCCTGATTTTACATTTTCAAAAAAACATAATTTAGTATGATTTATAAGCTTTTTTCATCAAGGGGACCAAAAAATGTACCCACAAGGTTAAAGATTTCTGGCATTGCTATCCCAGTGGTAGATCCACACTCTCTCTCTCACACACACACACACACACACACACACACACACACACACAAACACACACAAACTGTGTGTCCATAAGCTGTAACTGATGTGGAGGAGTATAGACAAGGTGATTTCTATCAGTTCCATTAGACTCAAGAGTAGATCAATGAGCAGATGTTATCTTGGATTACGTGTCAGAAGCTATTGAAGGGAGCCAGGGGAGTTTGATGTGTCTGTGTGTGTAATTAGACTTGCTTTAGCTGAGGGGATGGGTGTTAACTATGTGTAGAGACTCTGAATTTCCTTTTCTTTCTTTTTTTTGTACATTCCTGAATTTGTATTTTTCTATTAATAAATTCAGCTTGATTAAAACCAGCCTGATAAAGGGATAGTTCTGTCATCCTTTATTCATTGTCATCTTTTTCAAAACATATGTGACTTAAATAAATAAATAAAAAATGTTTTATATCAGAACGTCCCAGCAGCACTTTTGAATGATGAACTGTCATGCAAGATGTAAAGTGAATACTTAAATTTCTGCCTTTTTTCACACAAAGCTATCAGAATACAATGGACCAATTGTTATGCTATATTATGCCTTTTTGTCCTTTTTAGTTTGACTGCACAATTTGGGGAAAAATTACTTTCCTGGTTTAAAAAATGCCATTGTTGTTAAAAAAATTGAATTTATTTTATTTTATTATTTTCACATTTTGGCCTAAATGTGTGTGTATATATACATATATATATAAAATTCACAGTAAAATCATTTAATAATATTTAATAAAATCTAATATTTAATAAAACTATAATAATAATGTTTTTACAGTATACAAATACATTTGTAATATTTATTGTTTTATTCCTAATTTCTTCATTTTCATTTTAACCATCTTTACTGTAGCAGTAAACCGTAGGAAGGCCTTAAAATTTAAAAAAAGTAAGTGATAAAAAGATACATTTTTGTCTGAACAGAGAATAGTGCAGACATCATATGGTTCTATTAAGTGTTTTTGTTGTTTTACTGTATTTGTGATTGTTGGTCTGGCACACATCATGTGTGTGTGTGTTTGTGGCTTCATTAGAGTATGTGTCTCTGTGGTAAGCGGCATTACAGCTGTCCATGCTAATATTAACAGATGGACCCATTAAGACAGAAACCCCCAAAGCACAAACTAGAGAGAGAGAGAGAGAGAGAGAGAGAGGTTTGGGCCAGAGAAACTCCAGTCTATCTACCTCACTGGCAGTCTCTCCATCTCTATCCCCTTGTCATTTCCTTCCCATCTCTGTTAATTAGCAGGGAAACAGCTGGTATGATATTCTAGGTCAAAGAGAAGAGCAATGGGCAAAACCTGTACATGAGTTTGGAAACAGCTGATTGATTTACTCAACCAAATAAGCAAAATTTCCTCAAATTTTGCTCAAAAGAGCAAACTATTGTAGCGTAACAGGCAGGTGGTGTCCATGTTGGAAGCAGGATTGCCAACTCCATCTCCCAGCTGTCATTGCTGCAGTGATAAATCTGTGATCTGACTGGTCATAGTGATCAGGGTCAGGGAGCAGTTAGTTTACAGACAGTTAATGAGGAAGTGATTATCTGGGTGAAGTGTTGGAAGAAAACTGTGCAAGTTGATTTGATCAGTGATTGTTGAGAATAGAGCTGTTCGCGTAACCCAAATAAACCCTGAACTCTCAATATTGGATTCATTACAACAATATTCTGAATTGGCTCAGTTAAATGCCTATTTGTTTGCATGGATATTTTTTTCTAATGCAATGACATTTTTCTGTTTCTAATAAAGTTATAAAATATTTTGCACAGTTCAAATTCATTTACTTTACAAGCAAAAACAATTAGTCTGTTATTACATCATTGTGAGCGCTCTGCGGTCCGTTAGCGCTTCCACTGCGCTAGAGTGCGATGCGGAACAACCCGGAGACGAGAGATGAGAAACAAAAACACTTTATTCGAAAACTAGAACAGAAAATGCACGCGAGGGTGCAATAACTCGGAATAACATGAAACCACTAGGAGATACATCCACACACTGGGAACCATACACATTCAGATTCACATTCACATTCAACGATTGACAAGGACATGATGCACATGGGGGTTTAAATACACAAGGAAATAACCAACAGGTGACGAACTAAATGGGTAATTAAACTAACAAGACATCTACGGGAACACAAGAGGGACAAAACAGGCGGATCAGGACTAGACTGTGACAGTAGCTCCCCCTCCCGGAAGGCGCGACCTCGCGCCTAAGGTGGTTAACAGCGGAGGGAGGGAGGGGGACCAGGGGGGAGGACCAAACAGAACAAACAATACCACTTTAACATGGGTGGGAGGGTGGGCACCCTGGAGACCGGGATACACAGAGTCAGGGAGGTCTCCAGGGTGGTGCCGGGGTTACAGGGGGCCAGGGCGGTGCAGGCGGGACCAGGGGCCAGGCACCGGGAAGTGTCCAGGGAGGTGCCGGGGGAACTAGGGGCCAGGTTCGGGTGAGTGTCCAGGGAGGTGCTGGGGGAACAGGGCACCAGGGTGTCAAGGAAGTCCAGGGTGGTGCCGGGGGAACAAACTCCCCAGTCGGCTGCGCCTCCTTCCCACCCGCCCTCAGAGTTCCTTCACCCCCCCCCAAAAAATTTTTGAGGGACCTCCCCGGGAAGCCGTCGGGAGGCCTGGATGGCACTTGGGGGCGGCACAGGCGTGGGAGAGGCGCCAGCAGGGTGAAGCGCTCGAGCGGCGCCGGCAGGGGTTCCGGGAGGTCTGGGAGGTCTGGGAGGTCTGGGAGGTCTGGGAGGTCTAGGAGAGCCGGCGGGGCCGCTGGAACTGGCGCTGGCTCGAGGATCTCTGGCGCTGGCTCGAGGATCTCTGGCGCTGGCTCGAGGATCTCTGGCGCTGGCTCGAGGATCTCTGGCGCTGGCTCGAGGATCTCTGGCGCTGGCTCGAGGATCTCTGGCGCTGGCTCGAGGATCTCTGGCGCTGGCTCGAGGATCTCTGGCGCTGGCTCGAGGATCTCTGGCGCTGGCTCGAGGATCTCTGGCGCTGGCTCGAGGATCTCTGGCGCTGGCTCGAGGATCTCTGGCGCTGGCTCGAGGATCTCTGGCGCTGGCTCGAGGATCTCTGGCGCTGGCTCGAGGATCTCTGGCGCTGGCTCGAGGATCTCTGGCGCTGGCTCGAGGATCTCTGGCGCTGGCTCGAGGATCTCTGGCGCTGGCTCGAGGATCTCTGGCGCTGGCTCGAGGATCTCTGGCGCTGGCTCGAGGATCTCTGGCGCTGGCTCGAGGATCTCTGGCGCTGGCTCGAGGATCTCTGGCGCTGGCTCGAGGATCTCTGGCGCTGGCTCGAGGATCTCCGGCGCTGGCTCGAGGATCTCTGGCGCTGGCTCGAGGATCTCCGGCGCTGGCTCGAGGATCTCCGGCGCTGGCTTGGGCGCGGGAACAGGCGCTGATGACGGGCGTCGAGGCGCGGGAACAGGCGCTGATGACGGGCGTCGAGGCGCGGGAACAGGCGCTGATGACGGGCGTCGAGGCGCGGGAACAGGCGCTGATGACGGGCGTCGAGGCGCGGGAACAGGCGCTGATGACGGGCGTCGAGGCGCGGGAACAGGCGCTGATGACGGGCGTCGAGGCGCGGGAACAGGCGCTGATGACGGGCGTCGAGGCGCGGGAACAGGCGCTGATGACGGGCGTCGAGGCGCGGGAACAGGCGCTGATGACGGGCGTCGAGGCGCGGGAACAGGCGCTGATGACGGGCGTCGAGGCGCGGGAACAGGCGCTGATGACGGGCGTCGAGGCGCGGGAACAGGCGCTGATGACGGGCGTCGAGGCGCGGGAACAGGCGCTGATGACGGGCGTCGAGGCGCGGGAACAGGCGCTGATGACGGGCGTCGAGGCGCGGGAACAGGCGCTGATGACGGGCGTCGAGGCGCTGGAACAGGCGCTGATGACGGGCGTCGAGGCGCTGGAACAGGCGCTGATGACGGGCGTCGAGGCGCGGGAACAGGCGCTGATGACGGGCGTCGAGGCGCGGGAACAGGCGCTGATGACGGGCGTCGAGGCGCGGGAACAGGCGCTGATGACGGGCGTCGAGGCGCGGGAACAGGCGCTGATGACGGGCGTCGAGGCGCGGGAACAGGCGCTGATGACGGGCGTCGAGGCGCGGGAACAGGCGCTGATGACGGGCGTCGAGGCGCTGGAACAGGCGCTGATGACGGGCGTCGAGGCGCGGGAACAGGCGCTGATGACGGGCGTCGAGGCGCTGGAACAGGCGCTGATGACGGGCGTCGAGGCGCGGGAACAGGCGCTGATGACGGGCGTCGAGGCGCGGGAACAGGCGCTGATGACGGGCGTCGAGGCGCGGGAACAGGCGCTGATGACGGGCGTCGAGGCGCGGGAACAGGCGCTGATGACGGGCGTCGAGGCGCGGGATGCTGTTCGTCGGCCGCGGGATGCAGGTCGACGAGCGAGGAGCTTGGTGGCGGCGACTCGGGCATGAACTGGGGAGTGGGGCTGGCGGTGTCCTCCGCTGGGCCGATGGTAAGTGGTGAGCCGTTGCTCGCCAGCACCCACTCCACAAAGGCCGGGAAATCCTTGTCGGGGCCGCCCGCTGGAATGCCTGCCCGGGACGACGCGTTTAGTCCAGCGATGTAAAAGCTGATCAGCGCGCCGTCCGGATAGTGGGTGAGCCACGCCAGATCGAGGAAGTCCTGGGTGTGGCACTCCAGCGAACGGTCTTTCTGCTCTAGCAGGAGCAGCGCGACGGCAGGGATATCCATATTTAAAGTCTTTTAAGGTGACAAACCTAGTCTCTTTTTGGGTGACCAATCCAGGTCAATCGTTCTGTGAGCGCTCTGCGGTCCGTTAGCGCTTCCACTGCGCTAGAGTGCGATGCGGAACAACCCGGAGACGAGAGATGAGAAACAAAAACACTTTATTCGAAAACTAGAACAGAAAATGCACGCGAGGGTGCAATAACTCGGAATAACATGAAACCACTAGGAGATACATCCACACACTGGGAACCATACACATTCAGATTCACATTCAACGATTGACAAGGACATGATGCACATGGGGGTTTAAATACACAAGGAAATAACCAACAGGTGACGAACTAAATGGGTAATTAAACTAACAAGACATCTACGGGAACACAAGAGGGACAAAACAGGCGGATCAGGACTAGACTGTGACAATCATCAGTGCATACATTTATTTTTTTCAAAATACATTCCTCATACCTCACATTATCATACTTGCATAATAGTCTCATAAACTGCACTCAAACTTCAAACCCTCATATTTTACATGTTCTAATTCACTGCTTACTTAAGTAACACTTATACATTTCGATTTCATTACACTGTCAGTGCACAACTATTCTCACAAACAAACTACAGGGTAAGTACAACTATTCTTATAAATCCTGACCTATTTATTCTTTAACTTTACAAAAAGTTGCATTGCATTAGTACAGTAATACCTTGAGATACGAATGTCCCAACATACGAGCAAGTCTTATAGCAATTTTTGCTTTGAGATACGAGTAAATATTTGAGATACGAGCACGCTTAGAGATGCCAATGCTAGGTAGTCGAGTCGCTCGCTTATTTATGGAGTAATTGCATATGATCTCCACTAGAGCCACCTTGGTTTTACAGCAGTGGTTACCGGGGGCAACGAGTGATTCACAAGTATTATGCTGTGAGCAGCACGAGTTATGTGTGTTGAATTATAATAATTATGAGGTTCTAAGGCTATCCAATACACTACACGGGAAGAAACACAATACTTCCATATTGTGTTTGCATTATCTACGTTATCCCTCCTGCTATCTCTCCTGCTCCTCTGCACATACCGCCATTAGCCACTAACGTATTGTCTGTCTCGAAGTTAAGAACTCATAATTAAAACCACATTTTACTTTATATCACAGGAATCCTGATTAAACTATAATTTTCTGTATGTGTATGTCTCTATAGCAATTAAAAACATGTTTTTTCCATTGTTTCCATTAGCACTAATTCTTTTAGAGGGCCGGAAAGGATTAATTTTTTTTCTGTTATTTCTTATGGGAAAAATGATTTGAGATATGAGCAATTCGAGTTACGAGCTCAGTCCTGGAATCAATTATGCTCGTATCTCAAAATATTACTGGACTGCATGCAAACATCATTCCTTCGCCCTTCACATGTTATTTTTATTTATTTATGCTATTATATCATTGTTACTGATTTATATAGCTACCACAATCATAAAAAATAAATAAAAAGATCCTTTACGTGTCTTGGATTGTTTGAAGGAGGTCCAATTTTAATATATTAAAATTAACAGTAGTAGCACGCATACATTATGGCATTGTTATTGTACAAAACTATGGGATTTTGGCAGAAATATAATTTTGTCCTAGAAGTAAACAGTGTGATTGGAATATTGTCTTGTTCAGAATAGGTTCAGACGTCTGTCTCTTTTGAGGGTGTGTTTACACAACAACGATAGGCTGTATTATGCATGCCAGTTCAGTAGTTGGCAATGTCACTTTATCAAGAAACATCCTGCGAATATGTAATACGCATGCACATTACGTCACCGTTTCCACAGATTCAAATTTTTGTTGTTTATATGGAGACAGAAAAGCCGTCGCTATCAAAACCTTGCACTTTGAAACATGTTTTCAAAAGCTTGCATTTTCAGGCCCCAAAAACACTGTTGTCGTCTAAGTGAATGGCCAAAATGCATTAAAGGTTTTCTGTTTTCAGTTGAAAATGTTGTCCTGTAATCATACCCTAGTCTCTGCCGTAGACAGTGAGACAGGGAAGCTGTGTGTGTGTGAGACAGAGGGAGAGAGGCTGCTGCAACAGGATGAGAAGAGAGACTCACAGAGGCCGTGACCCCTCTCTCTGTAGAAACGCCTTTGTCCTTATGCTAATGAGTCTCATGGTCATTCATAAATTATCACAGAGCTTACTCTCCTTTTCTTTCACTTCCTTTCTGATGTGGATGTGGGTTCTCCTTTTTGGATCTATCCTATCCAGTCCTATATTATCCTGTCCTGTCCTCTCTGTACCTTTGCAGTGTTATTGCGGGAAGCATCTGAATAATGATCAGGCACACATTCGGACAGTCCCGAGAGCTTCCAGGCTGGGGTCCTGATTGATGCATTGAATTAGAGCAATTTACCCCACATGTTTGTGGTACCTTTCAAATCTCAAGAGAGGAGAAGGCCAGTGGGAGTTCAGAGAGCACACTCAGCAATTGTGTGTGTGTGTGTGTGTGTGTGTGTGTGTGTGTGTGTGTGTGTGTGTGTGTGTGTGTGTGTGTGTGATTTGTTTCTACAGTAGGAACTGGCTCTGCAGTAACAGGCCGGCGGCTGTTTCCTCCGTTCCATTAGGACTCTTGTGATCTTCCTCATCAGCGGCAGTCAGACCAGCAGCACTTTACCAATCTCTCACACTGTAGCCCTGCTTCAGCAGTTGTCATAGAAACAGCAGGCAGGCTGATGGGATGCCATCATCATTTGATCTGCAATTTCACACAGCGGGGGGATGATTTAAGAGCGCTGGCGCTGTGGATGCCACTCATGTAATCATACATTAAACACGGTACAATCTCCATGACATCATCACCGTCATCATCTCTTGAAGTTTTAATTCATGTTGTTCCTCTTTGAATATTGTAATACGTGGAAATTTTAGCATCACAGGAAAGGTGTCGGTGTCACCATGTGAAATGCCCATTAGAGGAAATGTTTCATCATTCAAACTGGTTATTGGCACACACACTCACACACACACACAAAGCTCAGATCTATATAGTTTTCCCTGTGCCTTGATTAGTGCTTGAAAATGTGCTATTGCATTTTAACACACATGTTGATATGTGGTTGCTTGGGTCTTCATAGTGTTTGCTAAGTGGTTACATACTGGCAAAAAAGCACACTTTAAATCATGTTCTGGTCTCTAAATGTGCACACCTGTCTTCAAGCTGCACGTGATTTGATCTTTCACCCTTGTCTCGTCTGTAGCAGAACTGCAATGTGATTCACGTATTCATGTATGGCTCCTCAAAACGTGGCTTTTTTCAATTCAGTCCCCATAAACTTTCATCTTTTCCAGTTTCAAGCAATAAATATTCCAATACACTACAGTAATATGACTATAATGTGCTGTGAAATGGCTAGTGTTGTCATGTTGCTTTCGTGCTAATGTGTATTTAATAGTAAATTTTCATTTAAATTCAGTTTAGTAAATCAAAAGGATATTTCGCTCTCTCTTGTGTTTGCATGAGAAACGTGATTTTAATATTATCATGGCATGTCTGTGAGCGTTCCATGTTCAAAGTGTTCTACTTGACTGGACAGATGAGTAATTCAAGCATTTATCTGTAGGACAGATAAACACACTCCCTTGCTCTTTTTTAAAGACTTACAAAACATATTAAATACTGAGACAGGCGAAACACTTTTCAGCCTTTTAGAGTGAATAGGACCCTATAAATGCTACTAATTTGTTACTACTAAACTACTTCTAATTTGCAAATGTTAATATCTCTTGAGGCGCTGGTGTCTAAATATAGTCCAATGACATTTACTTGTATAATTTTAATAAATAACTGATCTCACTCAACTGTAAATGTAAAATGCCTTCCTTCTGTGTGTGTGTGTTACTGTGTGTGTATGCATGTGTGTGTGCATGTTGGTTTTAAATCAACGGTTTCCTTATCTGCTGTAGGCAAGGAGGGTCTTAGGGGCTCCGAGACCATTATTCATTATGAATAAAAGAAGACAGCCAAGACTTTTCTTTTTCTTCTACTTTTCTCTCTCTGTCTTTGTCCCTCGATGTCTCTTGCTCTTTTTTTGTGTGTGTATCAAATGTAAAGCAAAACTGAGAACTGAAAATGTGAGTTGCCAGGGCGTTGCTCTGTGGTTATTAAGGTGTTTTGAGTGCTTGAGAAGGTGTTCTAAATAGTTGATAGAGGTTGGTTGTCATGGTCTGAGTGTAGGTATTCTGTTTTCTGGTATTCTGATGGTTCCTCGTGTAGTCTGAGTGGTTGCTAGGGCAATTCTATGTGGTCAAACTGTTCTAAGTGGTGGCTAAGGTGTTCTGAGTCGTTGATTTTCTGATATCTCTATATATTTTTTAGGTCTGGCCTTCAATGTAAATTAATGTCTTTCCTGTAGCTCAAACAGTAGAGCGTGACGCTTCCAACGCCAAGGTCTTGTATTCAGTTCCCAGGGAAAGCAAGAACTGATTAGAATGTCAATGTGTTCCTTGAATGAAATGTACTTTTATTTATGTATGTGTGTTATTTATGTATTTATGTTATTTACAGTGGTACCTCGAGATACGAAATTAATCCGTTCTGAGGCGGCCTTCGTATAATGAGTTTTTCGTATCTTGGAACACATTTTACATGTAAAATGGCTAATCCGTTCCAAGCCCTCCAAAAACACCCCATTAAATTTCATAATAAAGCTAAACTGACCTATAAACAATGAAATAACGTAAAATGTCGAAAATAGCACTGGCCTTGTGAGCGATTGCCGTCTCCGTTACTGTATCGCCAGCGATTTATTTGTCTTTTATCCAGACGAGGAGCAGCCGTTCCATCTCGTCGTGCACATGGCTCCTCTTGCTGGACAAAATAATGATGCCCTTCGATGGTGTAGTTGCTTTGATGGCATCCTTCTGTTTAAGGATAGTGCCTATTGTCGACGGATTACGGCCGTATTCCTTTGCGATCACACTCAATCGCATACCAGCTTCATAGCTTCGAGCTAAAGCACGCCAGCACGTACGTATAGAAGATACATGATGGGAGGGATGCTGTCCAATTAGAGAGAAGGATCTCATGGCTTGGCTAGCATCAGGAACCAATGGGAGAGCAGGAGGATGGTGGCGAGTCTACTATAACTAAGATGGCGGGATGCGGCGCGAGTTTCAAAATTGTTATGGGGCGAATCTCGGACTTTCAGAAACCTTTCGTATCTTGAAAACTTTTCGTATGTAGAGCAGTAAAAAATTTCGTCTTTGCTTTCGTAACTTGGATTTTTCGTAAGTTGAGCCTTCGTATCTTGAGGTACTACTGTATAAGCATCTGCCAAATGCATAAATGTAAATCTTTTCTTATCCATTTTATCATCTGTCCTGTGAAATTTTAAGAAAGAAAGAATTTAAGTCATTTAGAAATGTAATAGTGCACTTTTCCTCATGCCACATGGTTTTAGGTATCAAAACCCCAAGAACGCAATCATCAGCAGACCAAGCACACATTCAAGCATCCGGTGCCACTAACTTACATTTGGATGGCCCTGAGCAAGTAGCCTAATATTATCCTCTAAAATGCATCCTCCATTGAGTATAGCTCCTGTCCTGCATGTGAAAGGTTGTTTCTGGCTCCCAGGCATCTTGTAGAGAGAACACTGAATATACAGAACCTACAGAAGTGGGTCAGCCTGGCCGGTGTGGCTTTCACATCTGGATCTGTGCTTTTATCCTCCTGTATTAACACAACAGAAAGGGGTCCCTATGCGTAGCTTGTACAGAAGCACTCTTCTAATTCAGTTTAATGAGCCTGACCCTCATTCAGTCACTCATAATACCTTTAAAAAGCTTTAGACTTAATGAGTAATCAAGTGCATCTGTTGTTTGCCCCTATGTGCGGGCCCCTTTTACCTCCAAGCAATTCAATTTTTTTCTTCATGAATTCATCTTACTATTTTAATTACCAAAAGAAGAACAGTTCAACACACACACACTTGGGTTGGGTTTTCATGTTTTATGGGGACATTTTTATAACCATAAACCTACCCATCACAGAATGCTTTCTGTGGGGCGAAAAATGACATTTTGTCCATGACATAGGGTTTACCAGGACACACACATACTTTCCGGATGTTTCTTTTGCTCTGTTTAACAGGACTTCAGAAGACTAGATTTGAGTCCCCTGTGAGGGCCACTTATCTTCTACACTGACCTATTTCGCATAAAAGAGAGGGGTTTTGTTAGTCTAGATTTCACCCAGTCTATTTGCACATTATTATGAAGATCTGGAAATATATTTGAAAATATCATTAAATCAGATCAAACCCTCCAAAACCAAAATCTGAATATCTTTTGAGGTTGTGATAATGTTATTTCCCCAGTAGACCATCCACAGCATCCCAGAGGAAATGAAAATGTGTTACTTTTCTGCTTTTCTTAGCAATTGGATACACAGTTTTTACCAGTTAGATAATAAAATTGGCCAAATAATAATTTGGCCAATGATACATTAAGATAATACATAAAAGTTGGTAAACAAAGGTGACAATTAAGACATTGATAATGTTACAAAAGTTTTTAGTTTCCAAATAAATAGTTGTTTTTTTCTGTTCATCAAAGAACCATGAAAAAAATGCAGTTTACAGAAAAAGCAGCACCACTGTTTTTAACATGGATAAAAAATGTGTAATCTTTTTATTGCCATGCCTTCACAGCACTAGGACTATTATTTTGTCTTCATTCAGTCACATGTTCCTTTGTTTCAGTTTCTCCCGCCACTCATTTGTTAAAATGGACACTAATCATTACAGCCGTTTGTCATTTGTTCATCACAGCATATGTATTTAGTTCTCTCTGTTCACTCATCAGTTTGCTATGCGTTTGTAGAGACACTGCTGCTGTTACTGCTACCCTCGTCTTTGTAGATTAACTTTTGTTTTCACAAATAAATTTGGATCTCTTCATCATTATCGTCTGACTCTGTGACCGTTATTAGAGTAATTTTTGAAGGATCATGTGACACTGAAGAATAAAGACCATTAAAATGTATTCTTCACAGGAATACATTTGATGATAGATTCAAATAGAAAACAGCTATTTTAACTTTTAATAATATGTCATACTATATTGTTTTTACTGTATTTTTGATCAGTAAATGCAGCCACTGTAAGAGACTTTAACATTAGCAAATCGTATTGAGGGTACTAGTGTGTGAAATTAATGTGGGTATCAGCTCAGATATTTTATGGTCTTTATAACTTTGAATATAAGAGTACTGTTGTTGTTGTTGTTTCTCTCAGCAGATACAAACTTTTGCTCTCCATTTTATCTTATTGCAGTGTAGGAGAAACAAGTAAGATGTTGAAGAGACGTTTATGTACACTCACCTAAAGGATTATTAGGAACACCTGTTCAATTTCTCATTAATGCAATTATCTAATCAACCAATCACATGGCAGTTGCTTCAATGCATTTAGGGGTTGGTCCTGGTCAAGACAATCTCCTGAACTCCAAACTGAATGTCAGAATGGGAAAGGAAGGTTATTTGAGCAAATTTGAGCGTGGCATTATTGTTGGTGCCAGACGGGCCGATCTGAGTATTTCACAATCTGCTCAGTTACTGGGATTTTCACGCACAACCATTTCTAAGGTTTACAAAGAATGGCGTGAAAAGGGAAAAACATCCAGTATGCGGCAGTTATGTGGGCGAAAATGCCTTGTTGTTGCTAGAGGTTAGAGGAGAATGGGCCGACTGATTCAAGCTGATAGAAGAGCAACGTTGACTGAAATAACCACTCATTACATCCAAGGTATGCAGCAAAACATTTGTGAAGCCACAACACGCACAAACTTGAGGTGGATGGGCTACAACAGCAGAAGACCTCACCGGGTAACACTCATCTTCACTACAAATAGGAAAAAGAAGCTACAATTTGCACGAGCTCACCAAAATTGGACAGTTGAAGACTGGAAAAATGTTGCCTGGTCTGATGAGTCTTGATTTTCTGTTGAGACATTCAGATGGTAGAGTCAGAATTTGGCGTAAACAGAATGAGAACATGGATCACTACTGTGCAGGCTGGTGGTGGTGGTGTAATGGTGTGGGGGATGTTTTCTTGACACACTTTAGATTCAAAGATTCAAAGATTCAAAGTGTTTATTGTCATATATACAGACAGAAAGCATGTTTCCCTGTACAATGAGATTCTTACTTTGCCTTCCACAGTAAATGTCACACAAGTAGTAAACTAAAAAAAATAAGATAAATATATAAATAATAAGAAGAGCAAATATATAACAATGTAAAAATGTAAAAGGGCAAAGTAGTAAAGTGAGGTAGTGCAGTCCTGATAATGTAAAGTGAGGTAGTGCAGTTTTGATAGTGTAAAGTGTGGTAGTGCAGAATGTAAACAATTGTTCATGTATGTTGTGATTGTAGACTCCTATCTGCTGTTTAGGAGTCTTATGGCAGAGGGAAAGAAAGAGTTCTTCAGTCTAGCAGTCCTGCATTTCACACTTCTGTACCTCCGTCCTGAGGGTAGAAGTGTGAACAGACCATGTTGGGGGTGGGAGGGGTCTTTGAGGATGGAGGCAGCTCTTCTGTGGACTCTGCTGTGGTAGATGCTCTGCAGAGAGGGCAGTGGAGTCCTGGTGATCTTCTGCGCAGTCTTCACCACTCTCTGCAGGCGTTTGCGGTCCATGACAGAAGCGCTGCCGTACCACACAGTGATGCAGCTGGTCAGGACACTCTCAATGGTGCAGCTGTAGAAGTTGCTGAGGATCTTAGGTGACATGCCAAACTTCCTCGGCCTCCTCAGAAAATACAGCCGCTGTTGAGCCTTCTTGACCAGCTGCGTGATGTGAGGTGTCCATGTGAGGTCCTCACTGATGTGGACACCCAAGTATTTAAAGCTGCACACTCTCTCCACTTCAAGCTCCCGGATGAACAGTGGCCCCTTAGGCCCCTTAGTGCCAATTGGGCATTGTTTAAATGTCACGGCCTACCTGAGCATTGTTTTTGACCATGCCCATCTCTTTATGACCACCATGTACCATCCTCTAATGCTACTTCCAACAGGATAATGCACCATGTCACAAAGCTCGAATCATTTCAAATTGGTTTCTTGAACATGACAATGAGTTCACTGTAGTAAAATGGCCCCCACAGTCAACAGATCTGTGGAATAGGAGCTTCGTGCCCTGGATGTGCATCCCACAAATCTCCATCAACTGTAAGATGCTATCCTTTCAATATGGGCCAACATTTCTAAAGAATGCTTTTAGCACCTTGTTGAATCAATGCCACATAGAATTAAGGCAGTTCTGAAGGCGAAATGGGGTCAAACACAGTATTAGTATGGTGTTCCTAATAATCCTTTAGGTGAGTGTATGTCAGTGTGTCTTCCCCGGACATCAGATGCATTTGTGAGCAGTGTGTTTGGACTCTGCCTCTGTCTTTAAAGTGCTTTAATTCCAGCCCATAATTCTCTACTCCTGATCTGAGACGTAACGGGGCAGGTGCGCTCCGTCATGTGTGATCAATGTCTGATGTTCCTGTGTTCACTGAGACAAGATGATATGAGTCTGAACTGAAAAATAATATTTTTTTCTAGAAAAGGGCCATGAAAAAACTAAAATAATGGAGTCTATTTTTTTTTGGTCTCCTTCATCTTAATTTAGATGCCTTTAGGGGGAGTGGATCCTAGTCTTGTTCACATGTTCACAGTAGATGCCCTCTACACACACACACACACACACACACACACACAGACAGACAGAGGGATGCTGCAGGGCACAGTTGAATGACTCTGGGATGCAGGCACAATGTCAGATATCTCCCTGCCTCTCTTCAGAAGGAGCAGAACTCATGTTATGAATAGTCGAATGAGCTCTGAAGGGTGTAGTGACTGATTTTCGCTGCATAAACTGTTACTAAATATGACCTAGATTCAGTATGGTTGTATGAATGGCCAGGAGAGGGCGCTGTGAGATGAACACTGGCTGATTCAGACTGTCACACACTAGCTAGCTATATTTGAAACGACACAGTACCATACTACTTGGACTAAAACTACTTATGAATGCAATAGAGCACAGACGGTTGAAGACGGTTGAAGAAACTGAACTGACCTAAAAGCTACAGTACTGTGAAAAGTTGTAGGCACTTGTGTAAAAATGCTGTACAGTGAGGATGCTTTCAAAAATAGTGTCATAAATATATTTGATCAATTTAACTCTATTTACTAAATCAAATCATTATTTGGTGTGACCATCCTTTGCGTTTCAAACTGCTTTTTTTCCTGGTATACTTGCTCATGGTTTTTCAGGTAGCTACAAAAATCTTACTGGATTATTACAATTAATGAGAAACTGAATGTTTGGAAATGTAAACTAATATCTCCTACTGACATCCAATTAATCATGCAGCATAATGAGAGCAACAACAATGTATTTTATAGTTTCACATTGTTTTATTGTTTTATATACTGTACATTATGTAGAATTGAATTTCCAACCAGTCACAGTGTAGGACAGAGAGGAGACACAGAGCAACCTCTGTAGCATTGTCGGCAGACTGCCAGTGTAAATACACACATCCATCCAATCTCATGAGTGTGTGCTTAAACTGCTGATGGAGTATGTGGTCTGGGGTCAGAGTCAGGGTCGAGGTTAAAGCCAGAGGTCAGGTGACAGATGACCCTCTTGAGGTTTAACTCCACTGAAAGTTCGAAGAGATGAAATGCTGAGGAAACGTCCTTTGATGTTTTCTCTTAATATTCATTTACTGTAAAGCAGTACATCCTACATACATTTTCAGGTGTTTTCTTGCATATTTGACACATAGTAGAATAAACACTCATAGGCCAACGTTGGACTATTACCTCAATGCACGTGCGTGTGTGCACACACACACACAGAGAGAAAACTAGCTCATCCATCTTTTTAATGCCTGAGTATGTGTGTGTGTGTATGTATATGTGAGCGAGAGAGCAATAGGAGAGGGTAGGGCCGTGTCTCTCTGACAATGACTTTTGTTTTATTCATTAACCGTTAAAGATGAGTTTTATACAAGGTCTAGCTCAGACACACACTCATAAATCACATCGAGTATGTGTGTGTGTGTGCTTGTGATGTGGGGGTGCACCTACAAAAAAAAGGCTAAAAGGATAAGTGTGTGTGTGTGTGTAATTGATGCCCTCTGTCCTGGTGCATCTGCCAGGGTGTAGCATGTGCTTGAGAGATGCACCATGATTAATAATTACCACAGGCACTGCTCCAGCTACCACAACTCCTCTCGCTCGCACAAATTTAGTTCATTGTGCTACATTGTTTAGACAAATCAGAAAAGAATTGTCAGTTTCATGATATTTTCTCAAAGAACAAATGCAGTATCACACTCCTGCAGTTAACAGTGTCTGTGTAAATGTCGGTGTGTGTGTGTGTGTGTGTGTGCGTGCGCGCGCGCGTGTGTGTGTGTGTGTGTGTGTGTGTGTGAGTGTGTGTGTATGTGTGTTTCTCTGTGTGCATATACAAAAAAAGCCGTATTGTGAAATTTAGTATACTTTATGAACTTTATTAAAGGGCAGTATGAAATTAAAAATTGACAGAATTATCTTAAAATATTTACATGTTTTAATGGTTTTATAAAATTTTATATATATATATTTAAATATATAAATCATGAATTATAAATGTATTATTTTATATTATTTTAAAATATAATATTTATATTTTACATTTTAATGTATTTAATTTTGGAAAAAAATATTAAAATCTACTTTGTGAGAGAATATTGATTAAAGTAAATCTAATTTAAAACATTTAATTTTGTAGTAACATTTACTTACAGATTTGATGCAGCTGCACTTTAACTTTAAACTTAACTTTAAAATGAACCAAATACACAAACATTGAACAATTGTACACTATTGATCTTCCTTTAAGATACATCATTTCCCCCACTTTCTTGCATCTCTTAGAACAAAAAACGTCAGGCTTGACAGGCATCCTCATTTGGGACACACTTTACATTTGCACAATGCATTTACTTTGTCATTGTCTTCAGACCTCCTTATGAATGATATCATCTTGTTCCAATGATGTTGTAATGTCTGTTAAATTAAATCTCGATTTCATTGCTTCTGAGCCTGTCGGGGAGAGCAACCATATTACTAAACGAAAAAGTACCATGTTCTTAAAGTGAATTCCTTTACGTACCCTCCTGCCATTTTAAACCTGAATGAATTTCTTCTGTGGAACACAATAGAAAATATTTTGAAGAAAGTTTAAGCTGTTTTTGTCCATACAGTAAAAGCCCAAAACAATATTGAACCCCATTTTCTTTCATTGTATGAAGACAAAAAGTAAATGACCCCTTTAATCTTAGTGTTGAAAATAATTTTAAGAATTATCCTTATTGAAGGTAAAATCCTGATGTTCTGTTGAACATATTGGGAAAATTTGTGTAAGATCTGTGTTTTAAATGGTGCAGGTTAGACATTATTATAGGTGATGGTAAGGGGTGGGTGTATTAGACATCTCCCCCCTTCACCAGATTACTCACACATCTCTGGTTTTATTCATAGGTCTTGCTCATTACTCTGTAACGTGTGTGTGTGTCTGCCTGCCTGCCTGCAGGGAGGGTTGTGCGTCACCCTGATACGGATCACCTGGTGATTTGATTGGCAGGTCCCTGGAGGTATCATTTTCAGATGGGACACCCCACTGATCTACAGAGTGAGAGTCATTGAAATTGAAATATGGTAATGCAAGACAAGTCCAGGCTGCCCATGTGATGCTGGCTGACATTTTCATGGCTGGTTTTAAATCTCAGTCTCTCTCGCTGACTTTTTTCTCTCATACACAAAAAGGCCTTTATATAATTCCACTGTCCGACTCAAAAGACAGACAAAAGTGTCAGACATTAACATAGAAATTATTATAGAAAACTCTGCAGTATCCCAGGTAGGTATCCAGACATGAAAAACAACAAAAGTTCAGCAGAAAATAGCATATTTGTTTTGCCAGCGAAATAACTTTGCAGCAGTTAGACATTACAGTCAAAGTCAAAGTCAAGTCAAAGTCAGCTTTATTGTCAATTCTGCAATACATACAGTGCATACATATAGAGAATTGAAATTCCGTTACTCTCAGACCCAAGGCGAATACAGTTAACAACAACAATAATTTAACAGTAACAGTAACAACAACAACAACAACAGAAGATGAAGATAAAATACAATAAAATTAAACTAGATGGATAAAGTGAGTTATGGAGGTAAAGTGGCGATGGCAAATAGTGCAAACAATAGTAAATAGTAATAGTGCAAATTACAAATTAAGGCAGTGCAAATGTAATAGGAGAGAAATGCAAGGACAACATAATGAGGTGGATGAATAAGAGAATAACTGATGGTGGGTAGGGGGTGGGGGGGGGGGATTCAGAGATCAGGTCCTTGGTGCAGAAGACGGGAGAGGTGGCAGAGTCGGGAGAGAGTTCAATGCCCTGACAGCTTGGGGTATGAAGCTGTCCTTCAGTCTGTTGGTCCGTGCCTGGAGACTGCGTAGTCTCCTCCCTGATGGCAGCAGACTGAAGAGGCTGTGGGATGGATGGGTGGGGTCCCTAGCAATAGCAAGGGCTTTTCGGGAGAGGCGGGTGTTATAGATGTCCTGGAGGGGTGGGAGAGAGACACCAACGATCTTCTCAGCTGCTCTCACAATGCGCTGCAGTGCCTTGCGGCAGGATGCGTTGCAGGCACCATACCACACAGTGATGCAGCTGGTCAGAATGCTCTCGATGGTGCCTCTGTAGAAGGTGCGCATGATGGGGGCTGAGGCTCCGGCTCTTCTCAGCTTATGGAGGAAGTATAGTCGCTGCTGCGATTTCTTAATCAGTGCTGTGGTGTTGGTGGTCCAGGAGAGGTCTTCCGTGATATGAACACCCAGAAATTTGGTACTCCTCACCCTTTCCACGGTCGCACCGTTGATAGTCAGAGGAGCATGCTGGGTGTGCATTCTTCTGAAGTCAACAACAATCTCCTTCGTCAGACATGGCAGTGCAATTTCATCTGGAATACATAAGCTCGAGGCATAAAATGTTAGTATTCCTCCCATTAGGACAGCTCAACACAGGGAGTGAAGGTAGATAGTAATGGACACAATCACTCATTACACATCCACACCTGAAACTGCTCATTAAAAACAAAAAAGGAGGGGAAAAAAGGGTGCTGCACAGATGATAATGAGGTGTTGTGGGAGGAGACAGGCATGTTTTGTATATAAATATAAGGTTTCTGCAAAAAATATTAAGCAGCGCAACCGTTTACTCTGGAGCCCCGCACATGATGGAAAAAAGGGGCTGAGAATTAAGAAATTATTCTCTCTTTTTAAGAATCTGTTCCGATGTTTTAGTAAATCATGGCTAGGAATTAATAATTAGCTCCTTGTTTTACTAAATTGTGGCCAAAGTGTCATAATGTGTTCCCTTGTTTTAATTCAATCAAAATGAGGGAACTAATTGGTACAATGTGGCCACGATTTACTAAAACGATCTAGGGAATGGATTAATAAATCATATAAATTAATTTTTTATTTGTGGACAAGATATATAGACCTACATTTTTGTCTGTGTGTCGTGTTTTCAACATTGATAATAATAATAATAAGAAAAAAATCTGTTTTGACATCTCAGTAATAAATTACATTTTATAAAACTGAATAAAATAGAAAACAGTCACTTAATATATGTAAGACCGTAATCATATTTCACAATATTACAGTTTTTACTGTATTTTTGAACAAAAAACACAAGTACACAAGACGAAATCCATTTTGAGATTGACATCACTTGAAGTAGTTAGATTCTGCCAGTTTATTCAGTAATTTAAACTTTTGTAAGTCATCTTAAAGAATTTGTTAAAATAGCTGACTGGAGTTGTTTGTTTGTGAATCAGATGACGATGGTTGCACTTTATGTTGTTGAGTTAATAAGTAGCACTGAGTTACTGGAACCACTTTAGTCAGAAGAATTGAGTATACATTGTATTATAGCATTATGAATGTGTCTTTCCTTAGAAAACTTTTCATTCAATTAAAATTAAACATGATGAGACAGAGACTTTTAAGAGCTGCAGCCAAAACTCTTGAGGCACTGAGCTGCAAATTGCTGGAACATTGTCACAATATTTAGAGTGGGAGTTTACAGTCAGCCTAATAGCTATCCTGGAATGAAACCCACAAAAACAAATTTTACATTTGGCTGTTGGGGACAGATAATAATCATAATTACTTAATGTTTTCGTTCAGAAGTTAAGAGTAATGGCAGGTGAATTGGCAGCTAACTGAAGTCAAACCGGACA